>CAJRSG010000104.1:137133-153202 GCA_907169655.1 Acomys percivali
TTCAGCCTTCTGATGAAGGCGCGTGAGACCTTGCTTAGTACAGCCTGAGAATGAGCTAGAAAGTCAGGGAGGTAGTGTGTGAGGACACATCGGGAAGCACGAAGGGCAGGCACGTCCTCTCATCAGACAGGGAGGTAGAGTGTGAGGATACATCATGAAGGGCTGGCACGTCCTCTCATCAGACAGAGAGGAAGAGTGTGAGGACACTTCAGGTAGCATGCAGGGTTGGCACATCCTCTCATCAGATACCCAGGGCTCCTCCTGTTTCCCTGATTTTATTAGAGAGGGGTGGGATGGTGACTCAGATTGCTTGATGCTGTCTCAGGCATTTCCTGTGCCAAGAATGAGAATCATGATAGGTTGAGGGGCCTGTTGTTTTTAGCTGGGGTAAACAGTGGAGTTTATCCTTCCCCATATTCATTGTCATCATTTCTTATTATAGGCCTGTGTCACCAACTTTGATGGGAGAACTGGGGTAGTGGAAGCCAGCATGTTTTTCACACTTGATTCCCTTTATACTCTTCCTGGCTACACCCCTGAGCTCTACGACCTCGTCAATGTGGTTGTAGTGGACAGCATTCAAGCACATTACTCTCACCGAGTGGTGTCTATGATTCCAGTGGAAATGTTGTATTAACCAACTCTTTTAAATCTCTTTCAGTGTTATGAATGGGCAGCAATGCCTGGTTAAATAAAGTAGATTAGCCAAGCAAAGTAAAGGTGTATAAATTCAAGACTTTTTCTTTTGAGCACTTATGTTTGTTTGTTTGTTTGGTTGGTTGGTTGGTTGTTTTGTGTAGGTTCTTTTTGTAACATTGATTTCCTTTTGGAAGATGTCCTGTCAATTAAAAGTTGTGCCCAATTGAGTCTTGAATGTAGAAGAAACAAATTGCACTCATGTCAGATTCACCATTGTCCATTCTCTGCTGCTAGTGGAACCTTCTTTCTATGATAGCAGTGTTGAGTCTTTTTCTATCACCAGAGCTTAGAATGCTCTTGGTCACTTCTTGAGGCAGATTGAATTAATGGGATAAGAGTAGCTCTTTTTCAGACACAAATCAGGTAGAAACACTAAAGCCTGATGCTTGAAATCCATATTTCTTTTTCTATAGTAAAGGGCTTTAGAATAGAATAGAGTAGAGTAGAGTAGAATAGAATAGAATAGAGTAGAGTAGAATAGAATAGAATAGAATAGAATAGAATAGAATAGAATAGAATAGAATAGAATAGAATATGTGTACCCCATGAAATTTCTTGTTTCTCCTTCGTGGAGTATAAATGCATCCTCGGATCAGTGGCACTTGAGAGCTTCAATATCACTGGGAAGTGGGTTTGTCTTCACCCCTTGTCTACTAACTATACTTGACCATATTACCTAGCCTCCAGTAAACAGTTTGCCTTTCATTTCCCTTCATAAGTCTGCTCTCCCTTACCATATGGGTCCCAGCAACTGAATTCAGGTCATCAGGCTTGATCGAAAGCACCTTTACACCCTGTCTCAACCTTAGGTTGTGTCTGCCTAGACACTTCCCAGCCTCCCAACCCCCCAATGGACACATCTGTCTCAGCAAAGTTTTTGGGACTCCCTCTAATTGTTTGGGAAGAAAAACTTCCAAGGAGAAGCTCTTCCATAGTCCTATTGCAGTTAGTTGGAACACCGAAAGCAGGGACTTGGGCATCTCATGGCATATCTGGTTTTGCTTTTGTTTGAATGAATGGCTGGCCAACTGTGTGTGAGTGATGGAGTACAAGCATGGCAAGTTTGGTGTAAGGAATTAGAGTTCTTGATTTTTCTGCTGGTGTTTCTGTATCATCTTCCCAACACAGACCCTTTTCTGCTGTTGTTGACTGAAATCGTGTCAGTTTCTCCAGATGCAGCCACTAGGTGGCACTATCTGCAAATCACAGCTCGCTGTTTTGTCTTTTCCCGCCCCTGCCGTTGCAAAACAAAACAACAACAACAAAATTCTTTCCTCACCAGGATGGATATTTCCAGTTATTGAAGCACACTTGCGTGTGCACTCATGTGTGTGTGCACACACACTGCTGGGCCTAGGATTCTCACTTGAGTCAACAACAGGGAAGCTGTGGCAGGTCTTCCAAGGCTGGAGAGGCCTGAAAAGGCTGCTGTTTTCCTCAGTGACATCATCTCTTCTTTGTCAGTGCTTCTGGGTTGCTCATATTAATATTACTTTTTCAAATCATATAAGTTTTCTCCTAACATGGGGACCACAAACTTTGAACTCCTACGCCTTCAATCTATGCAAAAGAATTTCTCCTTATGGTTTGGGGAAGGATATGAGGATGCACTCTCAAAAAGAATGCTGTGCATTTACTGTGGGGGTCCTCTCCCCGACCTTTGCTATTGCAAAGGCAGGTTGGCTCAAGTTCACAGGAACCCTGGCCACCCTGATCAGTTCCCTTATATTGATCAAAGGATGACACCTTTTAATACCGACCCACTTGGCTTAAGGTTTGTGCTTCTAAAGATTATCCTGTTGTTTTGGTTTGTAAAAAATCTTCATCTCCCACTGCCTGTTTCAACCCCTTATGCTGGTTTCTTTTCCTTCTTCCTATAACCCACATTTATTTCTCTCATCCCTAACTTCCCAACCGCCTCCAGATTCATCCTCCTTCCCCCAACCTCAGGTCCCTCTGTCCCATCCCATCCCATCCCATTTTTTCCACCTCTGCCCCTTACCCCATGCTAAATTTCTTCAATTCCCCTTCTGAATCTATACCCCTTGTTTCCAATCCCCCTCTCCCTCTGTGAGCATAACTATCCCTCCTGATGGAGATGAGCAATTTTCCGCAACTTCCTCCATTTCTTTCACTGCCCTTGGCTTCCTGCTTAAGAGCCCATGATGCTCTGGGCCTGACTCAGGTCCATGCCTCTATTTTTCCACTGTGGCAGGCCGCACTGGGGCTTGTGTTCCTTTCTCTACTTCTGATCAGTATAACTGGAGGACGCCCTTTTTGATAAACCCCAAGTCCTAACCATTCCCCTCTAATCTTTCCTCTCTACTCATTGCTCTACCTGGGATGGTTTGTGATGGGTGCTCTCCACTGATTGATTAGGCCACACCAAGCCAGATAAAAGTATAAAAGGGCGCCGGGCGGTGGTGGCACACGCCTTTAATCCTAGCACTTGGGAGGCAGAGGCAGGCGGATCTCCATGAGTTCGAGGCCAGCCTGGTCTACAAAGTGAGTCCAGGACAGCCAGGGCTACACAGGGAAACCCTGCCTCGAAAAAAAACAAAAAAAAAAAAAAGAAAAAAAAAAGAAAAAAGAGAAAAAAGTATAAAAGGAAAGGTTTATTTGGGAAACTGAGGCTCCTGGGTGAATCCAGCAGCCTCAGGGGATGAGGCCAGAGGGAGTCACACCCTGACTATGGCAGGTGGGGGTTTTCAAGATTTCTGGAAAAGGAGAATGATGTATCTGCCACTTGCTGGACTTGGGGAGCTTGTGGGTCCAGGTGAGAGGTTTGGAGCTGTCCTCAGGAATGTGGAGGCTTTCCTCACAGGGGGCAGGGTTAAAGAGAGGAAATTGGATTTAGCAGATCATGTGGAGGAGTGGACAACCAGAGATTCCAACCAAACTTCCTGACCTCTTTGGGTATATGGACACTGAGTTCATACTTGGCTGCTTCTGGCTGGAAAGGGACAGCGTGGGGTGGGGGAGTCAGGAGTCAGTGGGTCGGTGCCCATTGGGAGGTTTCAGTGAAGAAACCTGATTGACTGTTGCCCTGGAGACCTCTTGGAGGTGGGTCAAGGCCATAGGAAGGGGAGAAGGCCAAGATAACCTGGGTTCCAGAGAGAGCTTGGTGTGTTGTAGCTATATAAGTCCATTGGCTCTTTCAACCTTCCCCGAGGACGGTAGGAGGCAGGGGATATGAAGCTTCCAGGGAATGTTTAAGAGCTTTAAACAGAAGCTGAGTAACCCTGGAGGTGAAGGCTGCACCATTGTGTGTTTGGATGGTCTGTGGCACACCGAACGGAGGAATTATGTATTCCAGGAGCACCTGAGCCACCACATCCACTGTTTCCTTGGAGGTGGGGAATGCCTCGATCCAACCTGTAAAATTATCAACAAGGGTTAGGAAGTAGCAGAGCCTTTTTATGAGTGGGTGTGTGGGTGTAGTCAATCCGCCAGTCCTCTCCCGATTGGTGGTGCAGAGACTGACGTGTCTGGAGAGTCCCTTGCATTGGTCTTGGCACACGTCTGGCAGGAAGCGTGGACCTGTGAAACGCGAGCTTGGAGGTCAGTGGGATTGAAAAGAGGCTCTAGAAATTGGAATAAGGCCTTGAGGCTGATGTACAGGTGCTGACGAACGTCAGAGATGATACAAGGTACCTGCTTTGGGGGGAAAGCCACCCATCTTCTGCCTGTGTGGCCCCTTTGCCACCGAGCTTGTTTTTTTCCTCCAGCTGCTACTAAGGTTTGTAGGAGAATGTCAGGAAAAGAATATGCCCCGTGGGTCTGGAGCAGCTGGAAGCCAAACCTCGAGCTACTGAGTCAGCTCTGGCATTACCCAGAACAACTGGGTTCGTGGAGATCTGGTACCCTTGGCAGTGAATTATGGCCATCTCTCTTGGGAACTGTTAAGCCTCTAAATGGCTATAAGGGGGCCATTGATGATGAGAGTGCCCTTGATGGTGAGAAAACCCTTTTCCTTCCGAAGGGCAGAGTGTGTATGGGCTGTTAAGAAAGCATACTTGGTGCTGGAGAGATGGCTCAGAGGTTAAGAGCACTGCCTGCTCCTCCAAAGGTCATGAGTTCAATTCCCAGAAACCACATGATGGCTCAGAACCATCTAAACGAGATCTGGTGCCCTCTTCTGGCTTGCAGGTGTTATATCAGGCAGAACATGTTACATACAGACAGAACACTGTATACATAATAAGTAATAAATCTTAAAAAAACAAACAAAACGAGGGCTGGAGAGATGGCTCAGAGGTTAAGAGCACTGACTGCTGTTCCAAAGGTCCTGAGTTCAATTCCCAGCAACTACATGGTGGCTCATAACCATCTATAATGAGATCTGGTGCCCTCTTCTGGCCTGCGGGTACATGTGCAGGCAGAACATTGTACACATAATAAATAAATAAATCTTTAAAAAATGAAACGAAACGAAATGAAAAACCAGCTGGATGTTGTGGCACATGCCTGTAATCCCAGCACTAAGGAGGCAGAGGCAGGTGGATTACTGTGTGTTTGAGGCCAGCCTGTTCTACAAAGCGAGTCCAGGACAGCCAAAGGCTTCACAGAGAAAACCTATCTCAAAAAGAAAAAACAAAAGAAAAGAAAAAGTAAGCATACTTATAATCAGTGTAGATTTTATCCCACTGGTCCTTGGCTATTTAGAGAGCCCTAGGTAAAGCAATTAGCTCCGCCTTCTGTGAGGAGGTCCCCATTGAGAGGCAGTTTGCTTCAACTGTTTTAGTGGAGGTGACAACAGCATAAGCCTGATCTGTCGATGAGAGAGCTCCCATCTACAAAGAGGGCGAGTGGGTGTCTGTGAGAGGTTTGTCTAGGAGACCAGGCCGGGGTAAGTATAGGGCCTCCACAGCCTCTGGGCAGGAGTGAGAGGAGGTATTAGAGGGGCATGGGATGTGGAGGAGGGTTGCAGGGTTTAGCGCTGGACTGGAGGTTAGAGTAATTTGAGCTTTTTCTAGAAACAGGAGGTTTGGACCTGTGAGGGGCTGAGGAAGAGGGACTCAGAAAGTCTGAGAGGTGATGATGGATGGAGTACACTGTGATAGGCTGGCACATGGTGATCTTGAGAGCTTCCCAGGTGAGTCCCACTGCTGCTGCTAGGGCTTGTGAACATGACTGCCATCCATGTACTGTGAGATCTAGCTTGAGGGCCTGAGCAGTTGAGCTAAAAAACACCAGCGGCCACTCCCACCTTCTCATATGTTTGTTTTTATTTTTGAGACAGACTTTCTCTGTGTATCCCTGGCTGTCCTGGACTCGCTTTGTAGACCAGGCTGGCCTCGAACTCACAGTGATCCACCAGCCTCTGCCTCCTGAGTGCTGGGATTAAAGGTGTGAGTCACCACTCCCAGGCCACCCTTTCATCTGTAAAGATGAGGTAGGGGCGGGTGGAATCCAGGAGTATTAGGGTAGAGGCTGGTAAGAGGGCTTCCCGGGGTAAAAAGTGAAGAAAGACAGTGGCTGGGTGGGTCAGGGGCCCCATTAGTATTCTCTCTGGCTGCCTGATACAGTGGCTTGGCTGTGATGGCAAAATTGGGGATCCAGTGTCCCCCAAAATGAAAGAATCTGGTCAGCTGTAGTTGGCAGCTTTAGAGCCTTCAGAGCCTGCCCCAGGTCAGAGGTGAGGGTCTTAGACGCTGGGCTGAGTGGGGAGCCTAAGTAACCAACATCAGGACAGCAGATCTGAGCTTTAGAAGGAAAGAGTGGCAACCCAGGGAACAGAGATAGCTCAGGAGTGAAGCAGTGTTTTTCTGAGACAGAGACAGGAAGGGCTGCAGAGTAAGTTATCATCTACATAATAAAGAAGTGTGCTAGGATTCAGGTCTAAGGAGAAGAGATCCTGAGCCAGGGCCTGTCCAATAAATAAATAAACAAACAAACAAATAAATAAATAAGGGCTATCCTGGAAGCCCTGAGGGAGAACTGTCCATGTGACCTGTTTGGCAGTATTTGTATCAGGGTCCTCCCAGGTGAAGGCAAAGAGAAACTATGAGTTAGGGTGTAGGGGGACAGTAAAGAAGGCATCTTTAAGGTCCAGGACAGTAAAGTGGGAGGTTGTGGGATGAATGTCCTAGAGGAGAAAAGAAATAACTGCCTAGTTAATGAGGCGGAGGTCCTGTACTAATCGGTAAGCCCCAGAAGGCTTATGTACTGGGAGAATGGGAGTGTTGCAAGGCGAGTCAGTAGGAATCAGGAGCCTCTGAGATGAAAGGTGGGCGACGATAGGTTTGAGGACACTTCGGTGGGTTTCAGAGATGGGAAGCTGGGGGCTGGAAGGGAAGGAAGAGGGGCCCTTAAGGGGGATGAGGATCAGCAGTCATACGTGTGGAGATAGACCACACTTTGGACTCAACTGGCTCCAGTAGGGTAGGAACATGGCAGTCTCAGGTGGGAATTTGTGAGGGCACTAGGAAAGTAGAAGATGGTAATCAGACGTTATGGGGGCAAGAAAGAGGGTAGCCCCAAAGTGGCTGAGGATATCACAGCTGAGCAGAGGAACCAGGCAGTCAGGCATGACCAGAAAAGAGGGTGGAAAATACTGCCCTGCAAGAATTCATGGGAATAGCAGGGTCTTGGGTGTAAAGGAAGGAGTTCTGTCTACCTCCGTGACAGAAGTTGGTGAAGGAATCATGGGACCTGAATAGGAGGTTAAAACAGAGAAAGTAGCCCCCATGCCCATCAGAAATGAGATGGACTTGCTCTGGGCTCAGCGAGGGTGATGAAGGTTGCTGAGTCTGGGATTCATCAAGCTGAGGATTTTGGGAAGTGTCTGTGTACCTGTGCTGGTTGGGCTGAGCCTCTGTGCATAGGCACAGAGCGTGAGTGCACATGGGGCAACTTTGATTTCCAGTGGCCAGGTTGCTGGCATGTAGGCCATGGCTTGTTGGGCTGCTCAAGGTTGGAGCAGGCGCAGGCTCAGTGCCCTGCTTGATGGCATTTGAAACAGATTCCTGGTGGAGCTGACTTAAGTTGATTCCCCAATGGGATGGAGCCTGGAGAACCTCCCTTGTCCCCTCTGCAGGAATGCCATTGGTTTCAGGGCAGTTGCAGAGGCCTGGGCTTGGAGCATAGCTTTCTGTTGCAGCTGAGCCTGTCGGGAAAATTTGACTACCTTCTCTCAGACCTTAAATGTCATTTTTTATCAACTCCTGTATGGGAATTTGGGGACCATATTCAACCTTTCCCCCCCAAATATCTGGGCATGACTGAGAAATAAAATGGATAGCGAGGACCGTGACTCCTGTTGCAGAAGCTGGGTCTAGGCAGGTATATTGGATCATTGCCTCCTGTAATCAGTTTTAAAAATTGCCAGATTTTTGTCATTTGATGCATAATTTCTTGCAGCTTATCAAAGTTAGCAACCTTATTTGAGACAGATTCCATACCCTGAAGGAAGCAGCAGACCACAGTGTCCCTCCTCTGGCGGCCACCCTGCCCCAGCTATAATTCCAGCTGGGTTCTGTAACTGGCACTGCCATGTTACCCACCAGGATTGTATTGTCCACTAGGTGGCTCTGGTCTGCATACTACCTAGAGGCTGCCTGAACTCCTTCACATTCCTCAGAAATGAGGGTAGAAGGGCTGGAGAGATGGCTCAGTGGTTAAGAGCACTGTCTGCTCTTCCAAAGGTCCTGAGTTCAATTCCCAGCAACCACATGGTGGCTCACAACCATCTACAATGAGATCTTGTGGACAGTCACACATGCAGACAGTCACACATGCAGACAGAACATTGTATACATAATTTAAAAAAAATGAGGGTAGAAGCCTGTATAACATAGAGATCATGCTAGATTAAGTCATAGGCCTGGCAAAGGTGGCAGAACTCTTTAGCATAGGCAGAAAGGTTGGCAGAGAAGCAGCCTACCCACTTTTCAATCTGGGAGAAGTCCTGTAGGGAGAAAGAAACATGAACTCAAACAGGCCCCTTAGCTCCCACCACTTCCCAGAGAGGGCAGAGGAGAGCATCTTAGGTCAGTGTGAGGCCCTCTCACTACTAGCTGCTCTCAACACATAGGTAATCTGATTGCCATGTTGGTTTTGGGATAGGGGGGTAAAGCTATTGTCTCATCACCATCTTGGCTGACTAGCCACCATCTTTGTTTTGGGAAAATCATGGTTACACCTGCCATCTTCACTAAGGGCTGTCAGCCCTGTTCAAATCCTTGCTAAACTCCAAATCCAGCTTTTGTCTTTTAAGATGTTTTTGCTTCTCTGTCTCCAATGATGCAATTAATTACAGGATTAAGCTTTACCTAATTTCTGATTTTATGTTTTCAAGGTTATATTTTTACCATGGTTCAAAAATATTTTTATGTAATATTTTATTTCTAATGTCTGTCTTTACAAATTCCTAGACAAATAAGTAAATGCTGTTCCTTCTGTCATCAGCTGCCCTGGATTCAACTACAGATTTCCTGGGTAATGGGTTTGATGGTTTTTAAATTGTTCTATAGTGATCTACATTGAAATATATTAATTCTGGGAATATTCATTTTTTACAATGTTAGAACTTTATTATGCCCTACCTTCATTCTCAAAAGTTTAAATGCTTAATCTTGCTTTCTCTTATCTATAATATAGCTTTAGACTTTTATAAGCTATGGCCTTTATATAAACTAAAATATCAGAAAATTGTTCTGCTCTCTTTTTATGGACTATGTTTTTTAAGACTCCAACTTAAAATGGATAAAACCTAAAATCTTAATCTTTAATGATTAAGGTAAACTATAGTCCTTTTAAACTTTAACATCCTATACAAAGTTAAACAAAGTTTGCCTATGTAAATATTCTTAAGATAGACTGTGGTCTCACTGCCATCTTAACTAAAAGGCTGAGGATGGTTCCTGAATGCCCATATAGGAACTGGTGAAGGAACCCTCCCCCAGGAACCCCAGACCACCTAAAGACCCCCCCAAAGACCCCAGTTTGCTTGACTAGTCCAACTCCATGACAGACCTCAGGTTTTCTTTCACTCTGCCTAACTAGGCCAAGTTTCTAATAATTCCAGGAAAAAAAAAAAAACAGAAAATGAACCCAACCTTACATTCCTTAGATATTCACCTAGGAACAGCCAATCAACTCTCTATGGGAAAGCACCCAGAGCCTAAATATACTTTCCGCTGACCAAACTGACCACTGGTGGTTTGGCATACAGTTACAAGCCAATCAGGAAAAGACAGGTCTGCCTGTCTAGATGTCATCCAATCATATCTCAAAAAAACAAATTCTTTGTCTAAAAACCTATACAACCCCTGCATTTTCTAAAGTCGGGGCTCTCAACTCTAACCACTGCATTGGTGAATGTTGTGAGTCTCTTCTCAAGCTTGAATAAACGACCCTTTTGTACTTGCATCGGTGACAGCTCCTGAGTGGTCTTTAGGGGTCTCATGACCTGGCACAACAGTGGTAAAAAATAGTTTTTAAAATCTTTAAAGCCTGAGAGGAGCCTTCCCGATAGGTTCAGCTACAGCAGAAAACTATGTTCCAGGCCTTAACCACTGCCCTGAGGCAAAGAAATAGAGGTCTGCCAATGCCCCTTCCCACTGGGGTCCAGCCTGAGCCAGCTTCGCCAGGGACCTGTTTCAGATACAGGCAGAAGAGGACACTGGACTCACAGCTGTCTAAAAGCTATACTCTGCTTGCTGGCAGACTGACCTTTGGAAGCCAAAATACTCCCATACAGGCTTGTCCTCTGTGCCCAACCACTGGAGGTTCAACCAACACAAGTGCTATAGACACTTCCAGCCTTCATACTGCTTAACCTGGCAGAGTACGGATGGCTCCTAGATTCAGCAACGTCGCTAAACCCAGAATAACGCTGCAGGTCTATTTTAACCTCATACTCCAGTTACACAGTCACACTGCCAACTTCTATCATGGGAGGCTTCAGATACCTTCCCATTCCTCTTTACATGCAGGAGACCAGGCCTTAAGCCTCACTTCTAGAGCTATGGTCAAGTCATGATACAATTTACCTTGTTACCAGACTTAAAGGGCAGGTCTCAGATACAATATTTTACCATTCTTTTAGCTGAAGGACAGTGACTGCTCACAGCAATCTCACCTATGTCTTAAAGCTTCATATAAGATGTTTTGTGAATGTTGGAACGTCTAAGGAGGTGTTTTAAGGTTGATACACGCAAGTTATGAATGTTAGAAGGTCTGAAAAGGTGTTTTAAGATTGGTAAACATGCCGGGCGTGGGAGCACATGCCTTTAATCCCAGCACTTGGGAGGCAGAAGCAGGTGGATCACTGTGAGTTCGAGGCCAGCCTGGTCTACAAATCAAGTCTAGGACAGCCAAGGCTACACAGAGAAACCCTGTCTCAAAAGACCAAAAAAAAAAAAAAAAAGAAAGATTGATAAATACAAGTTATGAAGGTCAAAATGTCTAAAAGGATTTTCATTTCTTGTTGCTACACTATAATGCAAAATGTATGTCTACAGCCATTTTCTACAATGCATATTTTACTGCAGATTGCAAACAATGATGATGCTAACATGTCTAAAATTGATCTCCCTTTATGAACATGAAAGAGTTCCTATAAGCTACAGGAAATCTACCTCTCAGGTCAGATAGAATCCAGATAAGTACTGCCAATCTACGGTCTAAGTTTCCCACCTACTGCCTATTTTGGAGGGTGGGATTCCTCCCCTATTTAGTAGTTTTGGGACTCCCCTCTGTAACTATCCAATTGTCACCTTTCTGCATACAACACCAGCTGATTAAATGAGTTCCCCATTCCCTTGGTCAGAGAGATTGCCGGCCCTCTCTGGTTTACTGGGAGTGAAGGCATCCTAAACCCATTCTTCATTATGGCTGGTTCTCCTCACTAACCTGCAACTAGGACTTTTCCTATTGGGGAGACCACCAACACTGTGCCCTTCTCTAGTCGCTGGCCGGCATCGACAGATGACCAGAACAAATTGTACCAGTCTTTTTTGAGTCACAATCTATTTCTGGGGACACCCTAATTCATTACTGACTTTACCTCCCCATAAGAAATAGTCCATTCACCACCTCTCCAGGCTCCTCTGGGATGCCTTCTGGAGACTATGAAACCCCTATGCCCACATTAAGGGCTGCTAAGCTTACACACCTCTGCAGCAAACTTAGATCCAAAGATCCAAAATGAAACTTTTAATTACCACCAGCAATCAGGTGAAATGGAAGGAGGCGCCTTATTTTCAAGCCTTTTCTGTTTTTTGCTCTCCCAAAAGTTTCAAATGTACACCAAAACCAAATTTTTTCTCCCTGATATACTAACTTTGTCTTCTGCCCACATATATGTTCCAATATCCTGCCAGGATTTTGTACATCCAGGACAGAGCCAAAGCAGCTACCCACAGGTGCTCCAGTCCAACCTCACAGATCATGTCAGCTGAACCTACATTGTCCTTCCTAGCCACAGATGTTCTCAGACCCTAGACAGCAAATATAACAGCCTGATCTTCCCAGACTTGGCCAATATTCCAGCCTTTTAACCCCCTGTCGCCACCCCACTTTTCAACAGACATCAGTCCAAATTCATTGATTTCTTCATCCCTTATTCATTTACAAAAGGCTGAAATGGTGTGCTTCAGACCTGGGACAAACAGCTGCGGGTTCTCCCAGCACTTCTTGGTCCCTATCTGTTACAGGACATGGCTGGCATACCCTGCCCTCTACCCTGAACTTTTCAGGACAGATCTTTTCCTTTTCTTTCATCATATAATCTGAACATTTTGTTGCTCTCGATTTTCTCCCTCTTTTCCTCCCTTGCATGGCAACCAAGAGCTGCTTCCAATTAACCTACATTTATATACTTTAACCTACCTTACATTAAAAGCAATCCAACATCCTCATTTTTTTTTTTGAGACAGGGTTTCTCTGTGTAGTCCTGGCTGTCCTGGAGTGGCTTTGTAGACCAGGCTGGCCTCGGACTCACAGCAATCCGCCTGCCTCTGCCTCCCGAGTGCTGAGATTAAAGACGTGCACCACCATGCCCGGAAACATCCTCATTTTTAATTGTAGGAAAAGGGAGGAATGTTAGAATACTGTCCCCGTCTGCCAGCAACCTATGACATCATTATCTGCCTGCCACTAGGTGGGCCAGCTGCCCAGGATATAAAAGGGCAAACTACCTCCTCCCTCCCTCCGTCCTTCCGTCTCTCTCTCTCTCTCTCTCTCTCTCTCTCTCTCTCTCTCTCTCTCTCTCTCTCTCTCTCTCTCTCTCTCTCTCTTATTTACCACGTGTGTTGTGTGGTGCATATTTCATACTTAGCACCTGGTAACTCAGGGCAGTTGCTGGGGGATAAGGCACTTATGGAATCCAAAGTTGCCTCAGGTGGAAGGAGAGAGAAGTGACCCCCATGTGGCCAGGGAAGACCACAAAGCTTGAGAGTTCAACTTCTCCGAGGTTTCGGCACCAAGATGATAGGTTATTTCTACTGATGAAGTAAGCCAATGCAAGCCAAATTAAAAGTATAAAAAGGACAGGTTTATTTGGGAACTGAGGCTTCTGGGTGAGTTCAACAGCCTCTGGGGATGAGGCTGGAGGAAGTTGTGCCCTGGCTGTGGCAGGCAGTGATTTTAAGGATTGTAGGAGAAGGAAAATGATGTATCTGCCACTTGCTGGACTTGAGGAGCTGGTAGCTCCAGGTGAGGGGGTTGGGGCAGTCCTCAGGAATGCAGAGGCTTTTCTTGGAGGGAGCAAGTTTTGAGAGAGGGAATAAGATTTACCAGATCATGTAGGGGAGGGCAACCGGAGGTGCAGTTGGCAGCAGCTCCTTCTGATTATTTACTTAAGAGGAAAGGAATCGGTTTGAAGCAGATGCAAGGAAGGCTTTTTTTTGGCCTCAGACACTGGTATGGATGCTGAAAAGCTACTTGCTTTTGAGGCAGTTTTCCCATTCAAGCACCCTGATTGTGCTAACAATAAGTATGCTTGTTCCCAGGCTATGAACATTTTTTGCTCAGGATGCAGCTTGAAACACACAAATTTGTCTAAGACCACTAAGGTTCTTCAGAGCCCAGAAAAGTTTCCTGGGACATTTCTCAAGCAATTATAGGAAGCTTTCCAAATTTATACCCTTTTGACCCACTGGATCCAGAAAATGCCAGGGCATTAAATTTGGCTCTTGTCCCTCAATCAGCCCTGGATATGTATAGAAAAGCTCCAAAATCTAGAGGATTTTGCAGGGATAAAATAGCTCCCAGCTCATCAAAACGGCCCAAAATTTTTCGTAACTAAGAAACACTGCCATCCAGTGAGGACTGGCTTCCCTCTTTGCCCTCTGAACTCAAGCCTGCATTACAGTTGCTTTCTCCTGACCTCCATCTTTTGCTGCTTGCTGTCTCATCATGGAGTCCTAAAGAGGGTCGCTCACACTTCTAAAGCATCTAGGCTTCCACTATCCATACTCATCTTCCGTTCAAGGACAGAATAGGGCTGCATCCTGCATTATGTGGCCAGAAACACATTTTGGCCTGGACTGTCTCTAAGTTCCTTGACGGAAGCTGGGACTGACACCAGTCTCAGGAGACTTAAACCCTGTCACCCAGATGAAGCTGTGTGCTGGAGCACAGTCAGGTGCAGAGTTGTGTAGCTCTACCTGTGGCTGTATGTTTCCCTTATCCTGTAAACAACAGAGCAAGGAGTGTGGTAGCACCCAGGGACCCCAGCATTTCTCTCACTAATGCCTTCCATACATTCTGTAAGTAAATCTAACTTAGCTTAGTTTCCCCAGGGGGAACTTGACCTTATGAGGTCGGGTTAGACATTCTCTAGCCCCGCCTCCCACGGCCTTATCCTTTGTGCCTTGTAATTAATGAGAAATGTGGTTATTCTAAACCCCAAACCTACATGTTGTTCTTTTCTTTGGAGACAAGGTTTCACTGTGTAGCCCTGAATGTCCTAGAACTTACTGCTATGAATTGTAATGTAAATATCTGTTTTTGGATGGCCTTAGGCAAGTGCTGCTTTGTACACAAGGCTGGCCATGGACTCCGAAATCCACTGGCTTCTGCCTCCCAAAAGGCACGTGCCACCATACCATGTCTTCCTCAAAACCTTTATTCATAAAAGTTAGCAGGTAAAGAGCTGCTGAGATTATATTTGGAAGTTAATGATTAAAGATGGTATAAAATACAGTCAAATCTTAAAAACATGTCTGAAATAATACAAATTACATCACTCCGGCTCACATTTTTCTCAGCTCATCAGAATAACATTTGTGAAGTGTTATATTTAAGGAAAACAAAATATTTTGGTGCCTCTAGTATTTATTCCATGTTGTTACAATTCAATATTTAACTATCTGTAATTTTTCTTTGCAGCAGAGCCTTTTGCTTTTTAAACTCATTTTGCAAACTAGTAAGTACACTGCTGTTATTCTTCTCCAGCTCCTCCAAATCCTAAAACACAAAAGAATGGTTTAGTTCCAAAATAACTCTTCATCACAGGTTCTAAAGTTTAAAACTAGTTTCCAAAATTACAATCTTTTCATATTCAAATAATATCCATTATCAATTCCATCTTCATAAAAACAATGTAATATTTAAGCATCAAAATTCATACTATAGTGTGTGTGTGTGTGTGTGTGTGTACATGTGAATCAAAGGTAGTAGTGCATTTTGTGTGAATTAATAGTTTCATGAAATGTTAAGGTTAGATAGAGCAAAAGAAAACGCAGTTTCCAGTCTCCCTGAAACTCAGTTGAGAGCATAAAGAACTTGACACTAACTTGGACAACATAGTAAAACCCAGTCTCAAAGGCAGGACGGGGCTGGGGAGTTATGTGAGTTGGTAGAGTGCTTGCTTAGCATGAATGGATCCTAGATTTGATTCCTAGTACAACGCTACCAAGCCGTGGGACATGCTTGTAATCTTATCAGTAGAGAGGCGAAGGCACAGGGATTCAGAGTTCATGGTTATTCTCAGGTATATAGGAAGACCAAGGCCAGTGTGAGTCACAGAAGACCTTATCTTTCAAAAGAGAAAAAGAACAAAACTGTGTAGAATTAGAAACACTAGCCAGGCAGTGGTGACGCATGCCTTTAATCCCAGCACTCTGGAGGCAGAAGCAGGCAGATCACTCTGAGTTCGAAGCCAGCCTGGTCTACAAAGCAAGTCCAGGATAGTCAAGGCTACACAGAGAAACCTTGTCTTGAAAAACAAACAAACAAACAAAGAAACACTAGAAAATCCAAAAGTCCAATCAATATGATGATTTTGAAATTTTCTGATAAGGCTCTCAAATATCAGGTTATAGTTTATTTATTATGACTAACAGTATGAATAAAGATAATGAGATGATCTGTATTATGAGATTGCTCTCAGTTTATATAAAACAAAAATTACATTTTGGTA
>CAJRSG010000104.1:162412-181714 GCA_907169655.1 Acomys percivali
TGAACTATGTTGAAAAAAAAAAGTTCATTAAAATTTAATGTTGAAGAAAATGATACTGCTTTCACATATGGAAGTAAATACAGGCACAAGCAACATTCAACAATACCAAAGATATTTAAAAATAGCATCAGCAAAATACCTCAAGCATGTTCTATTTTACAGCACTCAAAATTCTTGCTTTTCAGACTAGATATACTCAATCAGCAATGTTCATACAAATATTCCAAAATCAAATAAAATTCTAAAATCTGAAACATTTCTGTTCCTAAGCACTGTGAATGAGAAATGGCTAACATTACTAGAAGTCTTATTTTCTTGCTAATGATAGTCTTTTAAGTTTGGAGGTCATAAAAAAGATCTAATAAATAAAATAATAAAACAAGAAAAACTTTTCATTTTTTTCCCAAGGAAAAATTACAGGAAAAACAAAACCTTTCTTTTTTTCTTTTCTTTTTTTTTTTTAAGTTTATAAGATTACTTTCCAAATGGAAGGATACTTGGCTATACTACTGTTATAACTAATTACAGTAAACAAAACAAAAACCCACCGTGTTAAACAGCCAGAATCCAGGCTGCATGTGGCTGTCGTTTATACCCACATTTGGGAGGCAGATGCAGCCAGATCATTGAGTTCAAGGATAGCTATAGTGAATCCCAGACAAACTAAGGTTACATAGTGAGATCTTGTCTCAAAGTATTTTTAAGTTAAGTTAAATTTTTATAAAATTGAAGGCCACCTTAGCCTTACAGCTCTTAAGCCTTTATGCACAAAAAAAAAAAAAAAAAAAAAAAAAAAAATCCTGGTTGGGACACTTCAGTTCTCAAAAAGTAGAACTGCTGAAGCAAAAGGAGTTAGTACATGTATGGATTTTTCACTCAGGCACTTTCCCACCACATCTAGAATCACTGTTTTTGCCTTTGTTGATGTTTTAACAGATGTGCTGGCTAGTTTTATGTCAACTTGACACAATATTAAATTCTTCTGAGTGGAGGTAACCTCAATTAAGGAAATGCCTCTATGAGATGGGACTATAGGCAAGCCTGTAGGGCATTTTTCTTAGTGACTGATGGGAGAAAGCTCAGATCCCCTCTCCCGTGTGTGTGTGTGTGTGTGTGTGTGTGTGTGTGTGTGTGTGTGTGTGTGAGAGAGAGAGAGAGAGAGAGAGAGAGAGAGAGAGAGAGAGAGAGAGAGAGAGAGAGAGACCCCCTAGACACAATCTCCTGGGTTCTATAAGAGATCAGGCTAAGCAGGGCACTGGGGTGCACGCCTTTAATCCCAGCACTCAGGGAGGGAGAGGCAGGTGGATCTCTGTGAGTTTGAGGCCAGCCTGGTCTACAAGGCAAGCCTGGAACAGCCAAGGCTACCAAGAGAAACCCTGTCTTGACAAAATAAAACAACAACAACAACAAAAAAAACAAAAATAAGTAAGACTGAGCAAGCCATGAAGAGCAAGCTAGTAAACAGCACCCTCCATGGCCTCTGCATCACTCCTGCCTCCAGGTTACTGCCCTGTTTGAGTTTCTGTCCTGACGTCCTTTGATGATGAACAGCAATGTGGAAGTGTAAGCCAAGTAAACCTTTCCCATGTTTCTTCTCATGTTGCTTTGGTGATGGTTTTTCATCATAGAAACTAGCAATCCTGACTAAGACAAGAGGAATTTCTGCTCCCTTGCTTGGTTTCAAGGACTGGATGGTATTTCTATCATGGCATCAGTTGTGCTAAGTTCTGGGGGCCTGTTATAGTAGAGACACTTAAAAAAAAAAGCCGGGTGGTGGTGGCACACGCCTTTAATCCCAGAACTCAGGAGACAGAGGCAGGTGGATCACTGTGAGTTCGAGGCCAGCCTGGTCTACAAAGTGAGTCCAGAACAGTCAAGGCTACACAGAGACCCTGTCTCGAAAAACAAAAAAACAAAAGAAAGAAAGAAAGAAAAAGAAAAAGAAGTTGGGAGGCAGAAAGCAATCCAGGAGGATTACTAGAGAATATAGTAAATGAAACATTGATATGTGTATAAAGATGTGTATACATGGGGCTGGGGAGATGGCTCAGTGGTTAAGAGCACTGTCTGCTCTTCCAGAAGTCCTGAGTTCAACTCCCATCAATCACATGCTGGCTCAAAACTATCTATAATGTGATCTGATGCCCTCTTCTGGTGTGCATGACAGCGCAGTCATATACATAAAATAAATAAATCAATCAATCTATTTTTTAAAAAGATGTGCATATATAAATATGTTGTTTTGTTTTGTTTTGTTTTTCGAGACAAGGTCTCTCTGTGTAGCCTTGGCTGTCCTGGACTTGCTTTGTAGACCAGGCTGGCCTCGAACTCACAGTGATCCTCCTGCCTCTGCCTCCTGAGTGCTGGGATTAAGGTGTGCGTCACCACGCCTGGCAAATATATTAATCCAAAGAATTACAAAAAAATTTTTACCATCCATTTTTCTTTCTATAATTCCATTTAAGTCACATTTACCCAAAAGTGCCTGTTTTACTTTTCCTATCAAGGAAAAAAATAACTAATAACTAAGAAAATCCAATGCTAAGTCAAAAATATTTGTGTAAAATCCTATCACTGAGAATAAAGCATTAATAAACAATCCCACAGTGCATTAACATTATAGCTTTAAACAATGTTCTCTTGATATAAATACATCAAAAACTGTACCTCCAATTTCTTCCATCCTATTCCTTATTTCATCTCTGTAAAGAAATTACATTAAAAGATTAAAGCTGGGAGTTTGTCAGTGGTCGAGCATCACCCCCATGTACAAAGCACTAAGTTTGATCTCTCACACTACCAAAGCCAAGCCTTTTAATTAAATGTTTATAATATAAAATGCTTGGTTTAAAGAAAATATCACATGTGAATTAACATATCCAATACTTGTTAAATAATCAAACTTTTCCTATTCTTTTATGCTTTTTTTTAAAAAAAGAAGAACCCAGTTAGCTCAAGATGATCATGAACTATGTAGTTGAGAATGTCACTGACCATCTTACCCTCCTGCCTCCACCTCTCAAGTGCTGGCATTACAGGTATAAAAATAATTTATTGGTCAGGCAAAAAAATAATATATTACCCTGTTTCTCCAGCCCTTCTTGGAGGAACCAATGCCTTGTTAGTAGTCACAAATTCCGAACTTTTTTCTGCATTGAACAAGAAAAATGAATAACAGCTTAAATATACTATTTTAGTTAATTTTAATGAAACAATAATTTTATTTGTAGTTCTTTCAGGCATTTTTCCAACATTATTTCTTAAAGCAAAAATATAAATACAATATTACTCTGACAATTAGATAAAATAAAATTGTAAGTTATGAGCATTTGATAAGAACAGTTTTTCAAGTCTTTCTGGGGTAATACCACTGTGAGTCATTTACAATTTATTGATGGATGTGAACTTTGATACAGGCTTATGGAAAACAGTAAGAGTAAACAAGGTGTATGAAAATACTAACCTTTATTCTAGTTCAAGCAACTATATAAAAATAAAATGAACCAGGTAGGTAAAATGATTTAGGAGATAAGGGAGTAGAAGTTAATGCCAAGCCTGAAATCAACATGACTCATCCTTGAGACACACATAGTGGGAAGAGAGACCTAAATCCTGTAAATTGCCTCTGGCCAACTTCCTTCCCTAACACACAAAAATAAATTAAACTGTGGGTTACCATCAGTACTCAGAACTGAATATACTGTATCTGTTGGAGTAGAGACTTCTGAGCATTGCACATCATCATCATCTTCTTCACCATCATCAACTTCGAAGGCTACAAAGTGCTCTTTATCCATTGCTGGCTTCAGAGACTTAAGACAACTTTTGTCAGAGGGAAATATATGTTAATGTTTTGTCATTGAAAACTGAAAGAGAATAACAGATCTCTCATCTGAGTTCAAAGCAACCAACTTAAATAAGCCAATAAAATATAAAATATCCAGTAAGATAACCTTAGTTAAATAGAAGTTTACCAGTTTCCATATATTATTTAATTAGAAGTTAACAATTTGTAGTTTCTGAATGAAAAAAGAAGAGGGCTGGGGAGATGGCTCAGTTGTTAACAGTGTATACTGTCCTCGCAGAGGACCTAAGCTTGATGTGGCTCACAACTTCCTGTAACACCAGCTCTAGGAGGGCATGACACCTTTGGCCTCAAGAAGAAACTGAGCTCACGTGCCCGTACTTACATCCAAACCAGTAGACATAATTGAAAGTTAAAATCTTAAGGAAAAAATGTAATGATGGTTTTAACCCTGACTCACAATATGTTTATACTTAACCACTGGGATATCTAAGTCTGGGTCCCATCACTGTCAGATTCTTAAGAAATTTGAACCAATATTTAAGGCAGTCTCTGACCCAAAGTAATCCCATCCATACTATCACTAGAGCTTGCAAATCTGCTGATAGCAAAACAAATATCAGACAAAAATTGACAGGGATGGGGATGTAGTTTGGTGGTACAGGGCATGTTTATCATAAAGACCTGGGCTCAACTGTCAAAACTGTCAGAAAAAAAAATGACTCAGCCATGGTGACTCAGGTCTCTCTTTAATCATACCATTCCATTCTGGAGACTGGAACATGCTAGCTTATGGCCAGCCCAAGTCACATACGGAGTTCTGGTTATTCTGGCCTACAGTGAGACATGTCTCAAAAAAGTCAAACAAACACATAAACAAAAAGCCCAAGTGAACAAACAAAAAGATGGATGTGCTTATCCATTGTTCTAGTCCTAACTAACACTTAAAAGACTGGAGCATATTGGCCGGCGGTTTCCAGACACAAAACACTATCACGCCTTACAAAAAAAACCAAAAACAAAAACAAAAGACAAAAAAAACCCCAAACAACCAACAACAAAATGGCTCAGAAACTAGAAAAATGGCTCAGCAATTACCAGCACTTCTCCGCATTTTTTTTCAAGACAGGGTCTCTCTGTGTGGCACTTCTGCAAGGCTAGGCTCTACTAACTCAGAAATCCTTCTGCCTACTTCCCGAATCCAGTGCATCACCAGGCCACTGTCCCCTGTTGCCCTGTCCCCCCTAAACAGATTATAAGGTCACAGCACCAACAGTCAGTAATAGCAAGCTCACAAATGTCTGGAACTAAAACTCCAGTGAATACATTGTCCTGTCTGGCCTCTATGGACACATAAACATAAGTAGAAAATATTTTTTTTGTTTTGTTTTCTCAAGACAGGGTTTCTCTTTGTAGCCCTAGCTGTCCTGGACTCACTTTGTAGACCAGACTGGCCTCGAACTCACACAGATCTGTATGCCTCTGTCTCCCGAGTGCTAGGATCACAGGTGTGT
Organism: Acomys percivali; assembly: GCA_907169655.1. Lineage (NCBI taxonomy): Eukaryota > Metazoa > Chordata > Mammalia > Rodentia > Muridae > Acomys > Acomys percivali. The sequence goes on from CAJRSG010000104.1 coordinate 167,732, forward strand.
GCCACCATGCCTGGCTGATTTTTTTAAATCTACTCTGGTCCTCGAAAAATTAACGTCCATACAGTCTGTACCAAACTTGTGCAACACCATATTGAGAAAAATGAAGGTGGGGTTCTAAAGGACACAGCCTGGCTTCTGAGAAAGTACAGAGGTAAATACGTTCCTGTCCCTCAGTACTCCCAGCTGCAGACAACACGCCGCAGCCACAGCTCCGAGCCCGCCCCCCCCCGTGGCCCCTCCATATCCTTAATATCTCCCAGCCCCTCACCCTGCCCAAACCCCCGTTCTCCAACCCCGCCTACCCCACCGCTCCTCCTGACCCTCAGCCCATCGCTTCTCCTATCGGCTCCCAGTTGCCATCTCTGCAATGTCGGCAGAGACCTCCCAGGGTCCTCACTCTTAGGCTTTCCTTCCTTCCACCCAGGCTTCAGGCCCAGCGCTCGGCAAGTTTCACCACCTCCATCTTCCTGCCAGCGGCCTCAGTGAGGTTCAGCGCCACCTCCCCTGTCCTGTCCCCTTTCCTGTCAAAGGCCCCACAAATGGAATTTTGCCGGCCCCACAAATGGAATTTTGCCGGCCCCACAAATGGAATTTGCCTCTCGGGTAAAATGGCGACCGGGACCCAGGCCACCCTCGGCGGGGGTGGGAGGGGCGCACTCCTCCCCTCCTCGTGCTCCTCCCTTCTCACACTCTTCCCTCCTCACACTCCTTCCTCCTCACACTTGTCCCCTCCTTGCACCTGAACTAACCCTCCCTGGGTGAACCAGGCTTACTGAACTCCAGACTAGCGAAGACACACACAACTCCCGTCGAAGCTTCTTCGGCAAAATGGACCTTCCGGGAGGTGAGAGAAAAGCCAGTATCAGCCAGGCTCTCTGCTGATTGGCTGAATGATGTGCGCCTGCGCATTTGGTGTTGTGCGTGTGCCCTGTCTAAACCGGCCCTGGGGTGGATGGGCCCTGGTCTTCATCCTGTACGTGGTACCCTAGCAGGGCAAGAACTCGTCGAAGTGTTTCTAGTTCATAACCCTCCAACAAACGGCTGAGCTACTAGGAGGTTTGAGGACTCTGGCTTTGCAGTTTATTAAGTTATCGCAGGGTTGTCCTTGCAGAGAACCAGAATTCAGTTCCCCGAACATAGCATGTGGTTTTTTGTTTGTCTTATTTTGCTTTTGTTTTTCTGGCCTTGGGTACCTGTACAGACACAGACACATTCATACACATAAATATAAAATATTTTTTACTATTTTAAAACTACAAGAAAATGAGTCAAATTAAAAAAAAAATGAACTGTCCTCCCTTTTGAACCAGCACTTTGCCAATGTTCATTGAAACATTTGTGTCCTGTCAATCACATCTCTGCGTCTTCTGCACTGCCTCTGTCTCACCGCTGTTTGTTATTCCCCTGTCCTCCTTGTCCAGAAGAAGGCCCCACAAGATCCCTGCATTTTTTTCCAGAAAGGGGCTCCAAAGAGAGCTCCCCAAGAGTCCTGTCCTTCTCAGCTAGAACTGAATTCAGGGTATAGACTTGCCTCTTAGGAATATTAGGACTCAGTCAGTTTTGGTGACTGCAAACACAAGATTCATTCCAAACTTCTCAGGCTCCGTGGGAGGCATGGGGTACTGGAATGTTTTCAGTGGACACCTTCTCTGAATCCTCCCCAGCCAGTCAGGAATGAGGCTGAGTCCTGTGGGCATGAGGTTTTGCTCACTGGGGCCTTCCAAAATTTAATAAATCCAGGTGACAAAGATACGGACCATGACACTAATCAGGACAATTAAGATTATAAGAGTCCTTTAATTGCGATCACTTCAAAGTATCTTGGTGCTGAAGCTCAAGGGAACAGCATTTTGAAAGGCAAAACCCGCAATTATATCAACGTTAGATGTGGGTCTGAGTAACCTTGCAATACTTATTTTGAAAGAACATAGTAATTATTTCAGACATAGCATGGCACAAGTTTAGATTTATACTTTCTTCAGTTAATTTAGCTTAAGTTTATATAAACATTAATTATTTCGGTTAATACACATGGACCATGGTCAGGGTCATGGAGATCCCAAATGTCTTGCCAAGGAAAATGTGACTGTTGTGGGAACAGAGGGGTGAGAAGTGTCTAAGCAGAGGAAAAATAGAGTCAGGACAAAATGGAGTGACTTAATCACTTCAGAATAATTAAGGTGGAAGATACAAATTTAATTCATTCTTCTGCAGGTAGAAATCCAATCTAATTTTCTCTCTGTCTCTCTGTGTGTGTCTCTCTGTGTGTGTCTGTGTGTCTGTGTCTCTTCGTGTCTTTCTGTCTCTGTTTCTCTCTCTCTCTCTCTCTCTCTCTCTCTCTCTCTCTCTCTCTCTCTCTCTCTCGTTTTTTAAGACAGGGTTTTTCTGTGTAGCCTTGGGTATTCTGAAATCATATTGTAGACCAGGCTGACCTCGAACTCACAAAGACCCACTCAAGTGCTGGGATTACAGGAGTGCATGTACTACCACACCCTACTTAATGTTCTCTCATTTTCAAGTTGCTCTCTAAGTATCCCAATATAATTTACTATCCTTAATTCAACATATCATCTTTTTAGACCAAACCAAATCATTTTTTGAATTTCCCACTCTGCTGATCTAGGTATTTATCTATCAGTACAACTTCTAAATCTGAAAGTTATTGTATATATTCTAAGCGACAGGCATTTGGTACCAATACTTTTTTTTAAAAAATACTTATGTTTTAAAATTATTCTTTCATATATTACATCCTGACTGCAGCTCCCACTCTCTTCTCTCCCCCAGTCTCTGCCCCCACCTCTCCTCTCGCTCAGATTCATGGCCTCTTCTCCTCCCCTCAGAGAAGAGCAGGCCTCCCAAGTACATCAACTAAACACAGCATAACAAGCTCCAATATGACTGAGAATAAGCCCTAACATAAAAACTGGCCAAGGCAACCCAGTAGGAAGTGAAGCTTACTCCAAGTAGGCAACGGAGTCAGAGACAGCCCCTGCCTCCGCTGTTTGGCATCCCACAAGAACACCAAGCTACTCAGTCACAAGACTTAAGTCAGACTCCTATAGGCTCTCTGATCTCTGCAAGTTCCCATGAGCTCTGGTCAGCTGATTTTGTGGGCCATTTTTTTTTCCGAGACAGGGTTTCTCTGTGTAGCCTTGGCTGTCCTGGACTCACTTTGTAGACCAGGCTGGCCTGGAACTCACAGCGATCTGCCTGCCTCTGCCTCCCGAGTGCTGGGATTAAAAGCATGTACCACCACTGCCCGGCTTTTGTGGGCCATTCTTGTGGTATCCCTAACCTCTCTGGTTCCTCCAATCCTTCCTTTCCTTCCTCCACAGGACTCCCAGAGCTCTGCCCAATGTTTGGCAGTGGGACTTTGCACCTGCTCCAGTCAGCTGCTGGATGAAGTCTCTCTGATCTCTTTGATGACCATTCTGCTAGGCTCCAGTTCCCAGCATACGTATTTTTATTTTTATTTTAAATAGGGCACTTACTATCTTATTGTCTCATGCTTAAGTGAACAATAGACAATGTGACATATTATAATAAAATCACCTTTGATTTATGAAAAAATTCTTTTTCTTTTTTGAGATAAGGTCTTTATGTCATTGTGGCATAAAGAGGCTAAGTCTTTGGATATGTACCTCTTACAAGGGCTCAAACTGTGAGCCCAAATAAACCCTTCATAAAGCTGCCTTTTCAGTATACTTATTATTGCTGCTGTTATTGATACTTGAGTTTGAACCTGACACTTTGTTGGCAAACACTGTACTCTTGAGCTATATGCAAAGCCACTTTAATTTTCTTTTTTGATGAAGGCTCTCACTTTGCTGTCTAGTTAGGACTTCACTTTGCTCTGTAAACATGGCAGGCCTCAAATACAAGATGTCCTACTTCAGACTCCAGAGAAGCTGTGGTTGCAGGCCTAAAATACCAAACTCAATGCTTTTTGTATTTTTTCAGACAAGGTGTCACTATTTGCTCTTAGATATGCTTGAGTCTGGTGTCTTTCTGCCTCTGCCACTATCTAGACAGCTACGATTAGAGATGTAAGCCAGCATGCCTAGTCATTTGTTTTGATTTTGAATTTGTAGTTACTTTCTATCCTGATTATTTTTAATGTCCTTCTCTTTCTGTGTTGCTTACTAACTTTAATTTGGGACCACTAGCTTGTATACTTTTCATCACTTTCCCTTATAGAATGATAAAAATTTTCCCCTGTGTACAATTGAGCTAAATCCCTGAAGTCCTAATAGGCAGTATTTTCACTCCATTACTATCTATGTATTGACATTTTTCTTTTGTGAGTTCTCTGATTCATCAATTTTTTAATGTGCTGGTAACACTTCAAATAAACATTATTTCTAAGAAAAAATCAGTTTCTTGGGATTTTCTAACAGTATCTGTCCTCTGAATAAAACCTCTGAATTGAAGTTTATCATTTACATAGAGCCATGTTCATTTTTTAAAAATCCATGCATGCTTGGTAAGAAAAGATATATTCTAATCTAGCACCATATATTCTAGATATGTGCATTAAATTGAACTTCTTGATTAATATTCAGTCTTTTGCTGATGCATCTGTACCTTTGGCTGCAAAGTAATTGAATAATGGTTCGATATACATTAAAAGTTTTGTATCCTAATAGTGTATTAAGAAATTTTTTCTGTGCCGGGTGTGGTGGCGCACACCTTTAATCCCAGCACTTGGGAGGCAGAGGCAGGCAGATCGTTGTGAGTTTGAGGCCAGCCTGGTCTACAAAGTGAGTCTAGAACAGTCAAGGCTACACAGAGAAACCCTGTCTCGAGAAACCAAAAAAAAAAAAAAAAAGAAGAAGAAGTTTTTCCTTTTATGGATATCAACTTAACATGAATAACATGAACGCACACAAGACAGAGTCTCACTATGTAATCTTGACTGTTTTGGAACTCTCTGTGTAGACCATGCTGACCTCAACCTCTGCCTCCTGAGTGCTGGGATTAAAGGTGTGCACCACCACCCCTAGCTACATTTGTAATTGGAAAGTATAATTTTTTCTATGACTTGAACACTTAAGCATTATATATTGACCATACTAGTGTTTTTTGCCTTAAATTCTGCAGTTTGATATTTATAAAAAAGCAAAATAGGCAGTACGAGAGTGTACGAGCCAGAGGGAATGGAGGACGCCAAGAAAACAAGGTTCTCTAAATGAACAAGATCAAAGCTCATACGAGCTCACAGAGACTGAAGCAGCAAGCACAGGGCCTACAGAGATCTGGTGAAGTTATTTTTATAAAACAGTGTTTCTCTTAGCTTATTTCTTAACCCAGCTGTCACACAAATAATTGAGACTCTTTTATAATACAAGGCTTCACAATACAATCTGAGTAGTTTAAGTCTGTTCTTAACCCTCTATGCTATTTTATCTTACTCCCAGCAAACATCCCAGTGATACTTGCACTTTGTAGCTTTCCTTGGCTCCAGTTCCTTCCTTCTGATCTTCCTTCAACCAACCTCTACCTATGGCTGAATCCCCTGCTTCTTCTCCTAACTCCTCCTCCCTGTTTGGCAAGAAGTTCTGCCCTATTCTCTCCCATGATCATTGATTGGCTATAAGATGCTTTATTGATATCAGGGGGACAACTGGGGAGGATAGTTTACACAACATTTAGTCAGGAAATAAGAATTTAAACTACACAATAACCTTATGCATACAAAGAGCTGCACCAGGTCCTCAGTGCATATATTATGACTTCCAGTTTAGTAGTTTTAATTTTTAAAAGAATTATTTATGTGTATGTATATAATGTTCTGCTGGCATGTACACCTGTAGGCCAAAAGAAGGCATCAGATCACATTATAGATGGTTGTGAACCACCATATGGTAGCTGGGAATTGAACTCAGGACCTCTGGAAGAGTAGACATTGCTCTTAACCTCTGATACATCTCTCCAGCCCCAGTTTAGTGTTTTTATTGGCACTCCTGAGTCTGTGAACAAGTGAGTCTCTGATTTTTGTGCTTTCTCTTGAGGCTCTTTTTCTTTTATTGGTCTGCCTTGTCCAATTTCAATATTATGGGTTTGTTTTAACTTATGTTTTATTTTGTTATGTTTTGTTGTTATCTCTTAGAAGCCTGTTCTTTTCTAATGAGATACAAAAAAAAGAGTGTATCTGGATGAGAGAGGAAGTAATGAGGAACCGGGAGGAGTAAAGAAAGGGTAAACTTTAATCAGGATATATTATGAGAAAAGCATCTATGTTCAATAAAAGGCAGGGAATTAAAAGATCATAAAACATCCCTATTTTAATATTTATTACATACTTTCTAATCTGTTCACTTTAAAGCTTTCCATTTAATCTTCTATTTTTAGTGTACCCTTGTCTCATATGAGATAAATCTAACTATGTTTCTAATGTTATAACTTCCTGATACGTGTAGTCCATTTACATTTATGATAACTGGCTCATATTATGGACTTATTGTTACCAATATATGTCATCAATTTCACCCTGCCATTTCTTTCTTCTTTGATATCCTGTACAAAATCTTTTTTATTTTCTCTTATTTAATTCCATTTTACATCTTTCTATTAGTTTGAAATGGATATACTATATTCCTTCAGTAGTTATTGTTATACTTTATTATACATGTTTAAAAGTCCAAAATTAATATTTCAGCCCCCCTTATCAAATTTCTGAACAGTTTGAAACTTTTAAATTCCAATTACCTCCATTATACTCATGTGTTATTGGTGTCCATTAATTATTTCTATGTTAACTCATCTGATTGGATATTACTATTGTTTTTGACAAAAATTTACTTATGTTCATATGTTCAAGTTCATTATTCCTTCTTGCTTTTTAGACAATCTTTATCCTTGTCTTTATACCTTAGAATGAACTTTTGTGAAGACCTTTAAGTAATAAAAAAATCTTTTGTGGTTTTAGAAGATGCAAAATTTCAGCTTGAAAGACTAGGGAGCAGGGACTGCCTCTCACAGGAACTCTGGTGCCCCCTATTTGACCACTTCCCCTTGGTGGGGAGGCCTGGTGGCCAGCAACTTATCAGTGCTGGTCACTGACCAAGAGAGCACAGCCCAAACAAGAATGTTGAAGCCTTAAAACTTATAAGCATAGTCCATAAACAGAGATAATAAGCTTCCTGTATGATTTAGTTTGTAAAACTTTCATAGGTTATAAAACTCTAAAGTTCTAGATTGGGAAAAACAAGACTAAGTATATTTATTTATAAGGCAGTGGGTTTTTTTAGCATTTGAGAATGAAGGTAGAGCATATTTTCCTCTAGAATTAATATATTTTAATGCAGCAATACAACAGAACATTATATACCAAATCTATTTATCCCAAAGCCTGCAGTGCCCCTGGTGGGAGAAAAAGCATTCATCTTGTTAATTGGCATAGACCTTTATAACCTTAAAATAAAACATTATATGAATAGACTCTTATAACCTTAAAATAGCCAGGCATGGTGGTGCATGCCTTTAATCTCAGCACTCAGGAGGCAGAGGCAGGTGGATCGCTGTGAGTTCGAGGCCAGCCTGGTCTACAAAGTGAGTTCAGGACAGCCAAGGCTAACACAGAGAGACTCTGTCTCAAAAAAAAAAAATCAAAAACCAAAAAACAGAAAACCTTAAAATAAAACATTATATAATCCAGAGTTGAATTATATATGTAGCATATTGTAAAGATGTAACCTTGAAAACATAAAATCAGAAGTAAGATAAACCTTAATCCTATAATTAACTTCACCATTGCAGCCCAAGTAGTAGAAAGCTTAAAAGACAGAAGCTGTATTTGGATTTTAGCGAGAATTTGAACAGGGCTGGCAGCCCTTAGTAAAGATAGCAGGCGTAGTCACTATTTTCCCAAAGCAAAAAATGGTGGCTATTCACATGATTGTCCTCCACCAAATTGGCAACAAAGCAATAGCTCTAACCCCCATCCCAAAACCAACACAGCGATCAGATTAGCCACATGTTGTGAGCCCCCAGTAGTGGGAAGTTTTGAAAGTGCTGCCAGGCCCAGGCTGCCATAGTGCCCAGCTGCTGTCACTGCTAGAACCCAGACACAGTTGGCACAGCAGGTCTCAGTGACTTGGAGGGGTGGGGCAGCTTCACAGTATTCTAGCAGCCACAAGAAATGAGAGACAAAGAGAGTCCTGCTTGGCTCAGCTGTTCAAGCCATGCATTGTGAGCGGCCTCTGCCCGTATTCTGAGGAGAAACAGCACTTGAGTGAATCTGGGTCTGTGTGGGGAGAGGGGCATGGCACCACCACTAGACCAGTGCAGCAAGGGGATGGGAGGGGGGAAGTAGTCCAGCCATTCCCGAGTGGTTCATGGTGGAAGTGTGTCTGGCAGCAGAGGTAGCTGGCCCCAAGAGGTCTGCTTGACTTTGCCCATCATGCCGCCTGCCAAACAGCTCAAGCGCAAGTTTGTTTCTTTCACAGACCCATAGTGAGAAAGGGGAGGGAAAGCGTGCACCTTTGGAAACTGTAGGGGAGGGGTAAGCATCAAGTGAGCCTGCCACATGGAAAGAAAGAAAGCCTGAACCATGTGGGTGAAATTTTAAGTATAATTTTAAATTTACCTCATCAGAGGTAAGAATCGTGGTCTGGCTGCAGGGCTTGTGATCCACTGTGGCAGCGGCAAGGCAAAAGTGTTCCCAAGTAGCCATCGCTGCCATTGGGTTAAGGCAGTGCAGGACAGTGACAGCAGAAGAAGCAGCAGCGGCGGCAGCAGCATTGCGATAAAACAAAAAACAAAAAACAAAAACCAAAAAACAAAAACTGTGTCTATCCCAATCCCCCACTGGGTGGAGTCTCTCAGAGGACATGTTGCACTAATATCCAGTATTGAGTATATAGCATGAGTGTCTTTCTGGGTCTGGGATACCTCATTCTGGATGATCGTTTCTAGTACCATCCATTTGCCTGCAAATTTCAAGATTTCCTTGTTTTTAATAGCTGAGTAGTGTTCCATTGTGTAAATGTACCACAGGTTCTTTATCCATTCTTTGGCTGAGGGACATCTAGGTTGTTTCCAGATTATGGCTATTAGGAATAAAGCTTCTATGAACATAGTTGAGCAAACATCCTTGTTGTGTGGTGGAGCATCTTTCGAGTATATGCCCAGGAGTGGGATAGCTGGGTCTTGAGGTAGCTTTATTCCCAATTTTCTGAGATAGCGCCAGATTGATTTCCAAAGTGGTTGTACAACTTTTCACTCCCATCAGCAATGGAAGAGTGTTCCCTTTTGTCCACATCCTCACCAGCATATGTTGTCACTTCACTGCTGGACTCTGGGTGAAATGATGAGAGTGGTATGGAAGAATGGAGGAGATTATAGGACCCATAGGGCTCAGGAGCACCACAAGGAGATCATGAAGGTTGGCAGATCTGGACCCAGGGAGGCCTGCACAAACTGTTGCACCGACCAAGGATGCATACAGTAAACCTAGACCCCCCTGTTCAGATCTAGCCAATGGACAGCTCATTCTCCATGGTTGTGTGGAGAGCGGGGACTGCCTCTGACATGAACTCTGGTGTCCCCGATTTGATCCTTCTCCTTGGTGTGGAATCCTGGTGGGCACACAGAGGAAAGGGAAGCAGGCTATCTGGATGAGACTTGATAGGCTGTGGTCAGATGGTGCGGGAGGAGGTCCCCTTCTGTCAGAGATCTAGGGGAGGGGAATAGGGCAGAAGGAGGGAGGGTGGGTGGAATTGGAAGATACAAGTGAGGGGATAATATTTGTGATGTAATCTGAATAAATTGGAAGAAATTGAAATTTCAAAATTAAAAAAGAAACCTCTACGTGTAAGGCCTGGAGGTGGGAACTGGTGTTGGGCAGTAGCATGCAGTTTTAAAGCCTTTCCCATGCAGATATGAGCTGTGAATTTGTTTTGAGACAGTGTTTCTCTGTGTCGTCCTGGCTGTCCTGGAATGTGCACTGTAGATTAGGTTGGCCTTGAACTCACAGAGCTCTGCATGCCTCTGCCTCCTGAGTGCTGGGACTAAAAGTGTGCACCACCACCACCTGATTTTTAATTAGTTCTTAATGGGATGTGGAATGATTTAAAACCTAGCAATTGAAACTATAGGAAAACACTACTACAACCCAGTGGAAGTATTTACTAGTCTGTAACTTTCCGTTGGCCCCGAATATCTACTAAGAACTGTTCTAACTCCTGGGAGATAGAAAATGACTCACCTAACACCCTATTTTATAGAGATTAAATGTAATAATAGGAAGAAGAGCCATGATAAACACAAAGTTTAACACCTTGGGTAGCTGGTAGAAAATGAACAATACTGTAGAGAGATAAACTTTGGAAAAGAGGCATAAACTAGGAGGCAAGCTGTAATGTTAAAGCATACTGGTCACATTTGCCTGCTCACTCCTGGAATCTTGAGTTAAATGTTTTGCTTTGGTGTGATGCTTAGTGGCCCACAAGGCCACTGGCAGCAGAGAATCTGCTCCTGCTTATGGAAAATGATGCATTTACCCTGAGGGCTGGGCTGTTTCTTTGTTAAATCACATTCCAATACTGCATGTTTTTGAATTGACAGGGTACATTCCTAAATAAGTTTGTGCCACCAATGAAATTACCAGGGTGTTCAAAGGAAGAATCCTTGTTCACAGACCTTTATTTAGATTGCATGCTCATGTTATTTTTTATTGAACCAGAACTTTAGAAGTACTATTAATCATGAATTAAAAGCCCTGGTTAATACACATTTCCACTGGGGCCATCCGAACAGCTCTCCAGGAACAGTATGGTTGAATGCTATCCACTGCAACCACATTGACAATGTCGTATAGCCTAGGTGTATAACCAGGAGGTGTAGCAAGAGAATCCAGAGTAAAAAAGACAATGTCGTCCACCATTCCAACTCTACCATCAATGCTGGTGACACAGACCTATAATGAGAAGTGATGGCAATGAGTATGGGGAAGCATGACCCACCACAGATGGACATACAGGCCCTCAGCTCCGAAAGCACTTTCCACACCCCAGCATGAGTCTAATCTTTAACCTGTCCTTGACATCTGAGTCACCATTCCACCCCTCTCCGAAAAAGCAAAACAAAACAACAACAACAAAAAAAAACCCAAACATGGAAACAGGAGGAGCCCTGGGTGTCTGATGAGAGGACGTGCCAACCCTTCATGCTACCTGATGTGTCCTCACACTCTTCCTCCCTGTCTGATGAGAAGACATGCCTGCCTTCCGTGCTTCCTGATGTGTCCTCACATACTACCTCCCTGACTTTCTAGCTCATTCTCAGGCTGTACTAACCAAGGTCTCACACGCCTTCATCAGAAGGCTGAACACCTCAGACCAACAGTACCCAGAGTCTCCCCACAACTGCCTCACAGCCACGATGCTCTTCTAGCTACTGTCCACTGAACAGACTGACATCATGTAAAGCACACAACTTAGGAACGAAGTCTGTGCACATTCCATATTAGTTTCTGCTCATTTCCCTTTCAGTCGGAGGACAAACTTGTTGACTTTGGCAGGGGATACGCCACCACACATTCCAAACCAAATTCCTGGGCAAGAAAGTGATCAGCACGGAGGGATAGGCAGCTAGCTACCCATGACACAGGCAACGTGGAAGTAACTCACCTCTTCCATATTCTGAGAGTTGAGGGGGATCACAGAATTGATGCTGACATTTGAAGTGACAGGATCCATAACATACTCCATCAGCAGCAAGTCTCCTTTGAATGGTACAAATTCTATAACAGCCAAGAAAGGTAGAAGTCTAAGCATTATTGCACTGGGGCCACATCCCATTCCTAAGGCCCTTTGTCACTGCAATCGCTGACCTACATTTCCTGCGGGTAAAGTGACTTTTCCAAAGACTTAGATACCCTTTGGGCAGGTATGGCGGCACATTCCTTTAACCCCAGCACTCCAGAGGCAGAGGTAGGGAGATCTCTAAGTTGAATGTCATCTTATCTACCTACAATGATCTAGGACAGTCAAGACTACATAGTGAGACCCTGTCTAAAAAAAAACCCAAACCCAAACCCAAACCCAGACTCAAACAAAACAAAAGCCATCGCCAGCAGATCCATTGAATATCTTCCTACAAAAAGGGACATTTATAATCCTTTAACCAGTAGTTCTTCTACACTGATTAATAGTCAGACATTGATAACAACTGTGTGTATCAAAGTGAGCATTTTTTTTGTAGTGCCACTGGATTTTCTCCGCACATAGTAACATCTCCTTTAGAAGAGATGTATTAGTAAAAGCATATTGTTGAAATGGGGTACCTTCCAGTATACTTAGGCTAAACATAAAATTTGAAGGTCTATCTGTTGGGCATTAATAGTATTCCAGAATGATGACACGTGGAGAATGGGGCGGGGGAAGAGATAGAAATGGAGACAGGGATATTTGCACCCTTGCTTTGCAATAATTGAAGTATTTTCCATATAAATCCCTCATACTTATAGGATGTTCTCACTGAACAGAAACTGAATGCAGTCAGACGTGCTGGCAAAAGTTCATAATCTCAGTCCTGGAGAGCTGGCTCAGCAGTTAAAAGTTCATGGTGCTGTAGCAGGGACACAGGTTGGGTTCCCAGCAACAACATGGTGGCTAGGAACCATCTGTAACTCCAGTCTCAGGGGATCCAACACCCTCTTCTGGCCTCCTCAGGCACTAGGCACACACATGGTGCACATACACGCACACAAATACTCATATACATATATACAAATTGATAAATGGCTTTTGTTTTGTTTTGCCTTTAAGAACTGAGCTGGGAGCTGGGTGTGGTGGCAGGCGCACGGCTTTAATCCCAGCACTCAGGAGGCAGAGGCAGGTGGATTGCTGTGAGTTCAAGGCCAGTCTAGTCTACAAAGTGAATCTGGGATATCCAAGGCTACACAGAGAAACCCTGTCTTGAAAAACAAAAATAAAAACAAAAACAAAACAAAAATCTGAGCTGGGCATAGTGACACATGCCTTTGATCTCAGAACTTGGAAGTCAGAGGCAAGGGGATCTCTATCAGTTTGAAGCCAGTATGGTCTAAATAGACAATTCCAAACAACCAAGGATACACATAGAGATCTTGCTTAAAACAAACAAGAAAAGGAGAGAAGTGGGAGTAAGGGAGAGTGAATGAGAAGAGAACAGAAAATGTCCTCCTCAGATTGGCCTGTGGATGAGTATGTCAGGAGTATTTCCCTGATTAGTAGGAGGATCCAGCACATTGTGGGTGGTAAGAATCCTGCATGGGGGCTGGAGAGATGGCTCAGAGGTTAAGAGCACTGCCTGCTCTTATAAAGGTCCTAAGTTCAAGTCCCAGCAACCACAAGCATCTGTAATGAAATCTGGTGCCCTCTTCTGGCCTGCAGGCACACATGCAGGCAGAACACTGTAAACATAATAAATAAATAAATCTTAAAAAAAAAAAAAAAAGGAATCCTGAATGGGTTGTCCTAGTGGTGTCTAAGAAAGCAAGGTGAGCCATAAGGAAGAATTAAGTAAGCACCATTCAGCCATAGTCTCTTCCTTCGTTTCTAGCTTAAGGTAGCTACATTGAGGTCCTCTCCTGATTTATCTTGGTTATGGATTGTAATTCTCAAGGAGCTCAAGTTGCTTTTGGTCATAGTGTTCACCATAGCAATTGAAATCCTAATCAAGACACCCTCCCTCTCTTAGAAGCTACCAATTAGCAATAGCTCCTTGGCTAGGAGTGAAGTTCATATCCACCTCCCCACTTGGTGCTGGGCTTTGTTTTGAGTTAAGCTTTTGTGAAGCTTCTTTCAAAAGCATTGAACAGCAGGACACTGAGGTGCATACCTATAATCCTAGCACTCATGGAGGCAAGATGGATCTCTGTGAGTTCAAGGCCAGCCTGGTCTGCAAAGCAAATCCAGCACGGCCAAGGCTATACAGAGAAACCTTATCTTAAAAAAAAAAAAAAAAAAAAAAAAAAAAAAAAAAAAAAAAAAAAAA
>CAJRSG010000129.1:0-31692 GCA_907169655.1 Acomys percivali
AAAAAAACAAAAACAAAAAACAAAAAACTCAACAACAACAAAAACCCCACACAATCAAAGAAACGAAAAACCAAAAATATCAAGGGTAGCAAATACATGATACAGCTGATCACATTAGTTTTGATATTTTTCTTGAGAGAGTAAGATTATTTTTATTGTTTTATTTTATTTTATTTTATTTTTAATTAATTTATTCTTGTTACATCTCTATGGTTATCCCATCCCTTGTATCCTCCCATTCTCCCCTCCCTCCCATTTTCCCCTTATTCCCCTCCCCTATGACTGTTCCTCAGAGGGATTACCTCCCTCTGTATATGCTCATAGGGTATCAAGTCTCTTCTCAGTGACCTGCTGTCCTTCCTCTGAGTGCCACTAGGTCTCCCCCGCCAGGGGACATAGTCAGATGTGAGGCACCAGAGTACTTGAGAAAGTCAAATCCCTCTCTCCACTCAAGTGTGGAGACTGTCTTGTCCATGGACTAGATCAGGGTAGGGGTTTAAATTTTACCGCCTGTATTGTCCTTGGCTAGGGCCTTAGTTTGAGCGGGACCCCATGACCCAAATCTGCCTATCATAATGTTCTACTTGTAGGTTTCTAGAACCCACTGGATCCTTCTACATTGCTATTCACCCATTGTTCTCTCATCTAGAGTATTTCATATAAATTATCTTACTCTAATTTTTTAAATAGTAAAGAATAAAATTGAAATCAAGCTATAAGAAAGGTAGTTTTCTTTCATCAATGTAATGTGAGAGGCTAAGATCACTTATAGTAAATAAAATAAAAAACTTGTAAGTCAGAGAAATTAGTCATTTTGATAAGATATTTTATTTCTGTATGCTCATTTGTGCTTAAAAGCCTTGTAAGTGAAGGCAATGGTCCTATCCATAGGCTTTTCAGTAAATTCCATTCTGCAATTACTGATAAATTCTTAACTTATGTTCTCACAGACACACATTTCACTACATGGCTGTAACTTTCATATCCAGAAAACCTTGACAAGTTGGATGTCTGTGGAAATATATTTTGATTAATATGTTAATTACTTACTTTTCTTGTGACTGTGACAAAACCTGAGAAAGGTATTTTTCGGCACTGGCCTGCATGCACCAGATTCTCTATATATATGTTATGACAGTTAGCTTGGTGTTTTTTGTGGGACTCCTAACAGTGGGAGCAAGTATATCTCTGATTGTTTTGCTTGCTCTTGGGACTCTTTTTCCTCCTACTGTGTCACCTTTGCCAGCCTCACTATGAGGGCTTTTGCCTTGTCTTCTTGTATCTTGTTTTGCCCACGTTTGCTGTAGTTTCTTGGAAATCTGTTCTTTTTTAAGACGAACAGCGACAGAGTATATCTGGGGGAAAATGGAGGAATCTTGGAGGAGTGGAAGGAGAGGAAACTGGTCAGAATGCATTGTGTGAGAGAAAAGTCTATTTTCAAATAAAAAAATAATTTTAGGAAATAGGCTATTCTGAAGGAGGAGGCACAGTGATAAGAGCAGAAGACAGATGTTGCATTGTGATACAGCCAGGAAAGTGAGAGATGAATGCTTGTGTCCAATTCCCTCTATCAGTTCTTTTTCTCACTCTTTTTTTTTTTAGCAGTTGAGAATACCATGGGGTCTTCCCGCCTACATTCACAGTGGGTCCTCTATGCTGAGTTAATTCTTTCTGGAAACACTCTTCTCTAAACATTCAGATGTGCTACTATGATCATTCTAAATCTTATTAAATAGCCACTGATAATTAACCATCTCACTGTCCAAAGAACCGGAGATTTGCTTGTAGTGTGAAAGGAATGGAGATCCTGAGAGATCCGCACCTTAACAAGTCCTTCAGTTGAGTGAAATGTATCATTATTCAAGAGCTTCAACCATACAGCAAAAAGATGACTGTCTTACTGTAAGATGCATGAAGAAACAAGCTTTCTAGTAGATTGGTCATCAACTGGTCATTATAACCAATCCACACCATGTTTCAAGGGCCTCAATTCACTTTATCAGCCACCACTTTAATTTTGATCTGGATGTGTTTTGGATACAAATAGAAAAAAAAGCCAAAATTTAGTAAAGCAGAATTTTCCAAGCAGCTGAACAGGGAATCTTTATAATTAGAGCAGGACCAATTATCAACTCCATCTAATATGGTCTCACATATCATTTTCATGTAGGGGTTATTTAAAAATGAGAACCTTTATTTTATTGGAATGACATAGAGTTCTATAGTTGATCTGTAATGCTACTACAAAATAATTCATTATACATATTGAGTTGGTAAATTGAAATCCCAATATCATTAGTTTATTAAGTCATACATTCTAAAGATTATATCCCACTAAGGAATAATATTTAAATATTTTAACTGAGTTTTCTCTAGATTGTACTGTGAGTGTCAAACAAGGCATTCACTCGTACATAATATTTATTAAATATAAATATTTTAATATTCAAAATTTTTGTCCCTTTATTTTAATATCAGTTCAAAAGTGGATATAAAGAGCCATTTTAGATCGATGGACCCCAAAATTTCCCATTGGTTTTAAAACAGTTTATAGATTTCTTCTTGAGATTAACCTATAACTTGAATGTTTTTAGGTCATTTTCTTTTTTCTCTATGTGACAGGGTTTCTATCTGAACTTTGACTATCCTGAAACTCAGGATAGCCTTGGGATAACAGAGATTTGCCTGCCTCTACCTCTAGAGTGCTCTGATTAAAGGCGTGCAACATCACATCTGACTTAGAGCATCCACTTTTAAGTAATTTAAAATTTCAAATTAGCTGTTTAGACATAGCCTTACCCCAGGTATGTGTCCATTTTTGAACCAAGGAATATATGATATTATATAATCTATGTATGTATTTTTATATGACTTCAAAACTGGCCTTTTAAAATGCAACCACTGATAGTGATAGAGCTCTACTTTTCTAACCTTTTGTGAAGTCAGGGACCTCCACTGGATATTTAACGTGTAACAAGAGAAATGGCAAAACCACATTAAACCTCCTCTCTCACTATGTCCTCTAGTACTTACTGATAGGTCTCCTCAGCCACACAGATCTTTTCACATTTCATTAAACATAGTTGAGTTTAGTATCTCTCCTTTTTTCAACTGAATAATAGGTCATTCTCTGGATGTACTCATCCGGACAACAGTTTCTGCCTCCTCCACTCCTCCCAGTTCTTCCCTACATCCTTGCACCCCAAGATCCACTGCCCAACATTTCCCTTCACAAAGACTCAGGACTCCAACACACAACAACCAGACAGTACAAAACAAGATACAATAAAACAAGGTGATTTTTGCCTATTCTCTCTCTTCTTGCAACAATCTAGGGTAAGTCTTTTTTATTCTAGTCAATGCGGTTGCTTTCTTTGAAAATATCTTAATAAAAATCATGAATATGCTCTTGGTATATTTTTGGTGTCTATTTTGTATGCATTTTGAAGTGCAATAGAGTTTAAATACTGGTATTTTGTGGATCTGCCCAACAGAAAGACTTAAAATACAAAGATCAAATTTTTTACTTAACTGAGTGGAATCCACATGTTTAAATCCAAACATGTGAAAACTGAAGAAGTGACTCAAATGGTATATACTAACTTATATCTGCATACTAGCCCAATGGGCATGTCCCATGAAAGCCTTCCCTTACCAGGATACTGGGACAGAGATGTAAAAAGAATAAATTAATAAAAAAAAAAAAGTAGTTAGCTAGGCTGAGAGAAGACTCAGGGATGAAACATGGGTTGGGCACTTGGGATTTGAAGGGAAATTCACATACTACAGTACAGGATGGGTAAGGAAGCCCAGCATAAATAAAAACTGACTGAAAAAAATAAAGAAAGAAAACTGAAGAAGTACACAAGCCATTGCGGTGAGCCCCCTCCCCCGTGCAATGTGATTATTTTGGATTAATTCACCATAGACTCCAACAAAACAAAATAGAATCACTCATGCCAAATGGGACACAACCGAGCTGAAATGCTAATTTAAGTAATATGCTATCAAACACATCTTTTTTCCTTAAACCAAGATGTTCTAGTCTGTTTGCTCAGTATAATGAAGTCGCTTCTGCTCTAATGCTTACAAAACTGTAACCTTAAACTAATAGTCACTGATTATTATTTTCCATTCTTCTGTTTTAGTTCCTTTTTTACACAAACCACTGCCCTGTGGTAATCCTTGCATCTGGTCTTTTTTTCTATTGCATCCCACCTTATTTTTAAGAGAGGCTCTCACTGAACATAAAGCTTACCAACTCTATAGACTGGTTGGCCATCAAGCTCCATAGATAGTTCTTTCTCTGCTTTTCTAACTATAGAGTAACATATGGGTACCACTCAGTTTCCTATGTTTGTGTGGCAAATGTTTTACTAAGTGACCCATCCCTTATAGCCCTCACCAAATCTATAATGGTTTTATCTTTGACAATGAGTTTTCAAAACCTTGAGTCCTATATTAAGGAAATCAAGTAAAATTCTATAAAACAAAGTACAGTGTGAGTAAAATAGCTATATTTTCAAAATGTATAGAAACATATTACCATTGCAACTGGGGTACATGCCTTATAGTTCATGTTATCTTTTTAACCCCTGATTATTATTATCTTTACATTTTAGATGCTATTTAAGTTTCTTCTTGAAAATGTCCTGATGATTAAATGTTATTGTAGGTGTAATGGTTCAATTACACAATAAATTTCTAATCTTGTCCTTTTCTTTCTACTTCGAATTGGCAAATACAAAATTTCTGTCCATATACAGAAAACCATTGACCTTATAGCTTAGAAAATGTAGCCATCTCATGATTCATTGACATTGTTATCATTGCAGTCTAATTTGCATTTAAATTTTATAGTTAATCTTAGCCAAAAGATTTAAATTATAATATGAAAATACATAAAGTTAATGAAAGTTGTGTGAATACCATTCTGTTTCATTTTCTGTATTCTAGCACCTTGGTTTTTAAAAAACATTTTACATATATATTTATATTATTACATATATGTACAATAACAAGAAGAACCATGGCACAACCAGGAACTATATAAATGTTACATTCTTAGCATTTTGGCTATTTGTATTTGACAGCCTTGAGGCAAACTTCAAAGAAAGTGAGTAGTTTAGGGGTGAAGATGTTTTTAGGTCTAGATAGATGTTTTAAGTTGATAATGTGATGGAGAAATGATGGAGATTGATTTACATTTGGAATCTTAGATGCACCAAGATAGGAAAGATGTTTTCTAGCCCTTTGTTTTTAAATGATCACCTACGTCCTATGATGCTCCTAAAGTGACAGCCTTCACACTGCTCTGGGGTTTCTAATATCACTAGAATTTACTCATTAGGCAGATTTAGAATGCATATTTTTTACAAGACCTCTTCAACAATAACCAGGAACATCCCTCAGGTATAGTGGTATACATTTTAGTAAATACCTATTTACAGAAAAAACATTTAATATGTTATATTTAATAAAAAGAAATTAAGAAAAATATTAAGAAAGTAGGTGAGTAATATTATAGTTCGAACTAATTGCCCAAAGCAGGCTTAAGATACCAAATTCTTGTTATGAGCAAGATGAATAAGCTCAATCTCTGTCCTATGAGGTTAAAATAACAATAAATCTCTTGAGCTGTTTATGGACTTTGATGATGTCTCAGTACCGGATTTAATTGGCTTGTAATTGTAGGAAGGTTCTGGACATGAGAATTACAAGGAAACCATCTATGAAGTATCTGCTGACTGCAGTGCAGGTAGAAAAGTGTTTGACTTTGAGTAGCAAAGGAATTCTATTTTTATTAATAAATATCTACTAATTACAACTAGGTTTAATCTATCTAATAGCTATTATTTGGTTAGTGCTCAATGAAATAATTTATAATAAATAGTTGCTGTGTGTTGAAACTGTGAAGATATGTATATTACATTATCCAGAAGATTGGATACTATGATTTTATTACACAAATATTTTATGGAATTATATTTTACTGGGATATTATAGTGCTTTTGTGTATATAGCAAGAAATGAGAATGTAAACCTGGATCTTAATTTCACCATCAAAATAATCCTGGCTTCTTTTGTAAAGTATTCTATATTTTTAAAAGAACCACAGGCTACATCTAAATTCTCAAAGGCAGTACCATATGAGGCATAATTTTATATGATCCTAATTAGCAATTTTAATATCTCATCCCACAATGATGACTTTTTTATGGGGAATATCTTCTTCCACTTTTTCCTCTTGAGAAAGTGCATCACATATCATACTGCTGATTTTTGGCACTATAATTTCAACCACCTTGGCTTTTGAAAAAAAACTGCACAACTCACAGCTTCTGGTTTTAGTGTGTGTGTGTGTGTGTGTGTGTGTGTGTGTGTGTGTGGTTGTTGTTGTTATTTTTTAACTTAACAATCATTTATTGAACACCTACATGTAAACATCACTCTGTTTGCACACTAATTTTGCAAGAAACATACTAACTCTTTCTCCCTTCCACCACTTCCATTGTGGATACTGATTCCAGTTCTGTAAGTACTAACCCTTTAACATCTCTCTGAGATATGCAGTAGTGCGCTGTGAATGCCAGATTTGCTTCCTCCACTTCACTACTAACCGTTTGATTACTGAGGATGTTCATCATTTCTATTAATGGGGGAAAGTGGCATTTAAACATCTGTGTAGTCTTGTGTTTATAGTCTGATCTGAACAGGAATTCTAGTCCAAGGACATTTGGTCATATATCCTATAGCAAGTAATTTCAGCATGCCTTTTTATTCTGTAAATGCAGGATATTAGTTTCTCATCTAATAAGATGATAAAAACAAAGCACTATTATTTGAGATAGAATTACCTGGACATAGTAGCTTTAGAAGCAAGCTCTATAAGATATGTTCTCTACAGAGTGTCTAGTGACTAAGAATTGGGAAAGAAGTATAATTTATGATTTGAACTAAGTTGCCTTGTCTTTTTTTCTTTGACCTGAAGTGAATACTTATAACATGATGCAACTATAATTATTGTCACAAAATAATTTGTTTCATGAATTCTTAAACCTCAGTCTATTTTGGTTTCAGAGTGATAGAGTTAAACTTATAAGTTCCACTAATATTGTCATTTTGGAGATTTCAAAAATAATGCTACATGCTAATTCACAATGATGACCTAGAAATAGCAATAAATCTTCATAACAAAATAACACCCTAAAACTATCTTCTTATGTAGCTACATCCCTACCAGAAATATTTCAATATAACTAAAAAATATACTTTATACTTTTTCAAGAAATTGCTTTGGGAAAAATTTAATATAAATGATAAATAATATTCTGTTTTATTTTTGTTTTATTAAAAACAAAGAAATCTTGTAATTTGTAGGCAAATAGATAGAACTAGAAAAGATCATCCTGAGTGAGGTAACCCAGACACATAAAGACATGTATGGTGTATACTCACTCATAAGCAGATATTAGCCACATAATACAAGATAACTACACTACAATACAGAAACAGATACATCAGCCAAGGACCATGTACAATGTGGACCTAAATCCCCTGCTCAGATGCAGTAGCACAGTCTCCTTGTGGGTCACACAATGTGGAGAGTAGGGACTATTTTGGACATGAACTTTGGCCACCGAACTTTGATTACTTCCCCCTGGTAAGGTGGCCTTGTCAGGCTACAGAGGAAGAGGTTACTGGTAGTACAGATGAGACTTGATAGGCTGAGGTCAGATGTTAGAGGAGGAGGGCTCCCCTCTCTGAGGACTAGGGGAGGGAGGGAGAGGGGATGAAGAAGGGGGACCTGGTGAGGATGGGGATGGGGCTACAATAGGGATGTGTAAAATTTAAACTGCAGAACAAGCAGGGAATTTATATCGCTAATCTGACTATATGTGAATAGCTCTGAGACTGGCTGAGACATGGATGTCTAGGCGTAGACAATGCTTCTTGTTGGCTACAGAATCCCTATGAACTATTATTAGGTGCCATTCTTTGTAAGGCATGAATGAAGATTTACAGATGTCTTCTTTTCTGCTCATTCAAAGAGAAGAGAACCAGCCTTAATTGTTCTGTACATCACACACACCTTATACACTTATAATTTTAGAATTGTATAATGCTTGTGAGAAAATATATGTTGTCAGAAAAAAATGAACTAGACATTGACATTGGATCAGACCTCACAGGATTCATTCCTCTCCGCATGCTGGACACGGACATCCTGTATCCTTATGTTCCAGCACCAAGTGCTTCAGTTGGTCTTCCTCATCAGAACAAGGCAGCTCCCAAGACAGCTTCAAAGAAAGCTTCCAGTCCCAGTTGTTCCACATTTCAGACTGTCCTACTCAGGACTCAAAATAAGAAAGGAATTTCTCAACATTTAGAAACTGGACCATCAGTGATTTTCCAAGCTTGTTTCACCATTTCCCCAAATTTATACGGGCCTCTGAAAAGGTATTATTAGTCCCAAATCAGCCAGAAGAAACCTGAGAAGAATGATTCCCCATTTCCCCTAAGTGGGGTTGGGTAGGTTTTTGGTTGTTTTCTTCGGCTCTAGAGGGTTACTATCAGTGGAGGTTGGTATAAGTTATTTATTATAGGTCTTATTTAGAGAGAAAACAAGGTTGGACGCAGAGATGTTTCTCTTTTCCTTTATCCTCCTTCTAAGGTTTGGAGATAGGGGTTGAAAAGAAAGAAGGAGGAATATAGAAATTATCTTCTAATTCAAAGGAATATTTGTTAAAGAAATAAAAGATTTCGTAAGGCTTTAATTTTCAGGAGTGTTTCCCAAAGGCTCAGTACTTCCCTGAAGGCTTCCCTGGCAGAGGTGATGTAAGCATTTGAGGATATGATCATGTTCATGTTTAATATAAAAATGTAAGTCTAAGACACATATATGGTCCATGCTAACAGAAAATCTGTTTCAAATATTACCGTTTTTAAAATTCTGTATATTTTCTCAAACCAGTTAGTTTTATTTTGTATAATGGAGAATCATGGTAACATATGACAATGTCAATTTTGTTATTCATGAGTGAATAAAATTATAAACTTGTATAAGTGGTGCTATGGAGTGAATTTTTGAAAATATTTCAATTGAGATGTAATATGAATAAATTAATAGAATATATTTTAAAAAATATTTCTTACCTCGGGAGTTTTATGGTAAGATAAAATGAAAAGCACAAGCTGGCAAAAAGGACAGTTTCTCAACTTGTACTGCAACTCAATACACATAAATTCATTTAGAAAAACACAATGTTATGATAACTTGTGGAGTGATATGACAGAAAATAAGGCCCAAATTAGAAACTATGGGAAAAAGGAAACGGATGCTTTTTGGGGTTGTTTTTAATTTATTTCTAACAGAACAGAACTTAGTCTTCAAAGACACCAAAGAAAAGTCATTAAACAATAAGGTACTTTTTATTGAGTAGAAACACAGGATACGCAACATAATTAGATAGTAGGCCCTGGAGGATTTACAGGACTTAGGGATTTTAGAGTCAAGGAGCTAAGTAAGCCAGTCCTGAAAGACCCATCTCTGATATGAATAAACCCACATCTGTAGGCTGCTTTGGAAATTTACTTTGAACTTTGTGAACAATTACAATATTTCTCCTTTTGGGAGATTTGTCTGTGCTCTCCTCGCCCCCTCTCTCTCCTTTCTCTCTCTCGCTCTCTCTCTCTTTCTTCCTCTCCCACTCTCATTCTCTCACTTTCTCCCTTTTTCTGCTTTCATCTCTCCTTTTCCTTGCTTCTTTATTCTGTTTCTCTTTGAAATTGCTGTTAAAAATGCATGTATGCATTGCTCCAAATATTTTCAATTCAATGTTATAGCACGGACAGCACAACACATAATCATGTTTTCAGATTTTGCAGGTTATATAACAGAGGATTGTTTCCTTGTAACTTTTTTTCTCATGATTTAAAATGAAAATATAATTCTGTCACACAAGTACCTTCCCAACACAGGTGTGATTTTTCTACAGCATTCATAATGAACTCTTAAATTAGAATGGGAAAAATATGAACTAATATGATTCAACATGTGATAAGGAATTTCATAGACAGAAAATTCAATAGCTGCCCAAAATGTTTTGTGCTGTGATAGTGAGTCTAAGGCATTGTCTAGATTTATTATATTCCTTCAGTTCAATCTCGTCTCTCAGCTCCCCTTTTCTCCCATGGGCCGGTGGCTCTTGATTTGCTTTGTCTTCGGTGTCTAAATCTGGAAATCTCCTTTCTTTACTTTGCTCTATTCTTTCCGTGTAAAAGGTCGCTGTGTGCAAGTGCTTTCCAGTCTTTTTAATTTTTAAACAAATAAAAGAAAACCACATGCATGTATTAATCCATTTTTAATAGTCATGACTAAAAGACGGGGCATTTTCTTGGTATTATTTTGAATTGCTATTATCTTAAAAGAGTTTTTTTTTTTTTTTTAATCCGTATCTATTGTGTCTTTCAGTTAAAATGACAAAGACTCTCATGCTGGGCAAACTGAGAAACCCTTTAGTTCACTGAATAAAAGAGTAAGACTGGCAGAAGATTTGTTAAAAGTATTTTTGTTCATATTCTATTGGTGCTATAGTTCCTCTTAAATAATTTTCATTTACTATTAAGGAAACATGGGAATTGCTAGACTTATAACTTTTCACAGGCTGGTAGAAAGTTATGTTAAGACTTGGTACTTTGCTGCCATCTATGGATAGAAAGTGAATACTGACCTTAACTTTAAACATGACTGACTTTCCCTATGTGTACACACCATTTCTATGAACATCTAATCAAGGGCAATATTTTGTGTAGAATTTACTAAAATCAAGATAAGAATCTGAGAAGATGCTTCAATGGGCAAAGCACTTGCTGTGCAAGTGAAGGAACTAAGTTCAGATCCTCAAACCCAAGAGGAAGTAAAAGAAACAGTTCGCACCTTTACTGTAAGTGCTGGAGACAGAGACAAGATGAGGACACAAGGTGCTTGTAGACAGTCAGTCTTTCCAAATCAGTGAGCGCCTGGATCAGTTTGAGATGCTGTCACAAACTATAAAATAAAAAATCAATTAAGGGAACACTTTCCAAGTTATACCTCTGATCGCCAGACATCACCACATGGGTGATCCCAACTTATATACCCCTACACACATACACACACACACACAGAGAGAGAGAGAGAGAGAGAGAGAGAGAGAGAGAGAGAGAGAGAGAGCGACAAGTGAGAATTGGCCTTGGAGAAGCATATACAGTGAACACAGTGCTTGTGTTTTAGTACTGTATATCCACAGCTGGCAGATGCTTATATTAATTGACAAAATTTCCACCTACTGATCAGTTTGCCAAGATTATGAGTAGAGAAAATGCAAGCATATTATTAGCAGCATTTTTAAAAGGAGAAGATTGAGTATAAGTGAGGGCTTGTGTTTTGCCTAAGTCCCTGAGCAGACCTTGGAACACGTGGGGCAGGTTTCCTGATTCCAATCTCTAAGGTCACCTCACAGAGCTGTTCGTGACTGACCTTTCATATGAGCCCTGCCCCAGAAGCCTCTAACAGCACCCATTTCACATAAGTGTTTACTACGTGAGATCTCTGCTCTTTCATGCTTTAACCATATTTGGCTGTCGACCCTCAGGAAAGGATTGTTTCAGGAATTAGAAGACTTCTAACATTGGGAAAATCAAAGTTTCTAAACTTCATAAATTATTATTTAGTTTTTGGTATTAAAATTTCCTCTATTTTTCTCCTCCAAACCTTACCATATACTGCTGGTTACTCTCTTCAACTTCATAGACTTATTTTCCTAACTGTTGTTACAAAATTGCATATGTACACACACACACATACACACTATATATGTATATGCATATACGTGTGTGTGCATGTTTAAATATGACCTGCACTTTTTTATCTAGCTTTGTATACATACAAAATTATATTCATAAAAAAACAGAAAAGAACAGTTCATGAAATGGCAAGAAAAGTAAAATTTTAACTTAGTGGTGATTTAGGAAAATGAGGGACCTAATCCTTTGGGAAATGTGAAAGACAGCTGCATTCAAAAAACTATAAGCTCGTCAAAATGGCAGATACAAAAGAAATTTCCAGGAAATGCATGTGATAATGAGACAAATATGAAGTGTAGTTGGAAGCCTTTTATTGTGTAAGTTGTCACACTCTGTTTCTGCTACAATGGCACAAACCTAGCCAAATTCAATCCTCACTCAGTACTGAGGGACAGAATAAGCAAGTACAGAGGCCTAAGGAATGTCTTTAAGAGAGCCTTGGATTTTTATATATACATAATATGTGATAGAGGGATTGTTTTTGCAAGTACAATAATGTTTGGGTAATAATATAACAAACTTTGTATAAGCACAGTTTTTGTTTAAAAAAACATAAAAATGGCTGATTTCCTGGGGAGAGATAGATGTACTCATAACAGAAACATTCCTATATTATTTTAATTATTATGGGCTATTTTTAAAATGGCATCACATGTAACAGATGTAACTCAGTTCATAAAGTACTGACCTGAAGTGCACAAAGTCCTGGTGTCACAAACCTGACATGACGCATGACTATAATCCTAGCCCTCAGAAGGTGGTGACATGAAGATGAGCAGTTCAAGGTTACGTTCTGGTATGTAAGAACCTAAAGTCCAGCTGGGCATACGGGAAATATTGTATCAGGACTATTAATAAAGTAATACTAATTATTACATTGATAATGCATTGGTTATCCATAGACATATTGGATCTTCCCCTTTCTATATTTAAAAACCATTCAGTGGAAAGTTTAACAAGGAATGTGGTACAGATTCAGGAATGAGGGAGCAAATAATGAGCTAAGTGGTGAGTAAATAAGTGCCTACATGCAGCACTTACCTGACTGCTTAGTATGCTTTCAGCCCCAAACTGGGCATATAATTGAATCTGACTTTGTTTGATAAGTCAAACAAAAATATGTGTTCTTTATAAATCTAAGTTGAATGAATACAATTGCTTGTTTAGAAAATGTCTGCAGATTCAATATTCTATGGAATAGTAAAATAGCTCAGGAAATCATAAAGATTTTGCCAATAATAGGTTCAATTTTTACATACTTAATAAAAGTTTCATTACATCCCTGTCACACATAATCAAGGTATAATGAATTAGAATAAAGTTCAGTACTTAAATCATGCTCCCATTAATAAAATATATGCAATATGACTGCCATGATTAGTTTTTGTCTACTCAAGACAAACTAGAATTACCTGGAATAAGGTATGTTACGAGATATTTGATACCATTGTGAACCCTGAGATTGTGAACTGTAAAACCCTGTTTCTTGTTTGGTGTGGCATAGCTCCAACATACATATATAACCCAAGAATTTTCTGTCTATTGTAAATGGGTAATTATGATGAATCTCAGTCTTAGCACACATTTTTTAATTCGAAAGCTTTCTGTACACAGGATTTAATAAATTTAACACTAGGTCAAGAGTCAGAGCAAGAAACCAATTGACAGAGAGTAAACAGAAAGAGGGACATTGAATGGAAGGGTATTTAACACAGTGTGGAGAAGCTTTTTAGCTTATTTGCTTTTTCCTTCTGGGACATGAGCTAAGTAGAAAGGCTATTTCCTCCTAAGACATCAGTTGAGTAGGAAGGTCAATGGGCACTTTCTCTGCCTCTCTGAGCTGGTCAGTTTTCACTCCACTATCTGGTTCCTGAGTCTTTATTGGTAAAATCAAATGATAGGGGTTTTCATTCTTTTAGAACAACAAAGGTAACTTCATTTAAGGAAATGTCCCCACTAGCCTAGCCTAAACACATGTCTATGAGCATTTTCTTGATTTTTCACTACAGTGACAGTGTCCAGTCCTCTACGGGTAGCAGCATCCACAGGCAGGTGGTACTGGGAGATAAAAGAACAGTAGCTAAATATGAGCCATTAAAGTAGGTCAGTAAGCAGCAATCTTTCTTATTTCTGCCTCTGCTCCTCCCTGAGTTCTTGCCCTGATGTTTTAGTGATGAGGCTGGAAGTGTGAGGTGCTATATAACCTATCCTCCATCAAGTTTGTTTGGTGATTGTTTACTCACAGCAACATGGAAGAAAACAGGCAAAGAACATTCCTTCTGTTATATCAGTATTACAATTAATAGTACAGTCATCTGAGAATACATTTGATTTTCTTTGGGCAGTCAATGATAGCAATTGAAAATACAAGTGCATTTTAGTTGTTACTCAGCGTAAATATTCAATAATGGTCCAAAATTTATTGTTTCATGTATTTATCATTACTGCTTTTCATAATAACATCAAAAGAAATCTTAACTGCATTTTTTCATAGTGAGCATTGCTGTGGACATATTTTAGAATCATTAGTTTTACTTTGTGTGTATGTGTGTGTGTGTGTGTATACTGTGTATGTACAAGTGAGGCTATTGGATTATCTGATGCTATAGACACAGGTGGTTGTCAATCTCCCAATATTAAGTGATGGAAATTAAATTAGAGTATTCTAAAATCAGTTAGTCATGGAGACATCTCTCTTGGCCACGTAATGATCACTTTTTTCCTACATTTTTGAGATTATAATATAATCTTATCATTTTATTCTTTCTTTTTCTCTATCCAATCCCCACATATAGTCTTTAATAATCTTTTTTAAACTCATGGACTGTATTTTGTATTATTTGCTGTTACACACACACACACACACACACACACACACACACACACACACACACACTTCTAAACACACGAAGACCAATAGGCAGCTAAGAAATGCTGACTGTGAGAGAAATAGTCTTTCTCAAAGAAGAACATACCACTTGGTGTTCCAAGATCAAATGGTAAACTCTAAAATCATCCACAAGTAACATTATGCAGAATGAGCACTTTTCATTCAAGTCCTTTAAAAGTTTTTAGTCTTAATTTTAACAGCTGTTTTTTATGCTTGTCATAAATGAAGATGATTGACACTGTTAAGAAAAAGACTATATACTACGTGGCATCGGAGCTTCTCAATTAAGTGTTGACTGAACAGAGTCTCTAGCCCAGGCTGGAGTCCAATTTGCTGGACAGCTAGGAATGACCTTGAGCTCCTGATCTTCCTGCGTTGGCCACCTCTCGTTTTCTGAAATAAACGTGCGTTCATAAGAGCCCAGAGGTTAACTTCTGTTGTTTATCTGGCCACTGGCCATCCTACTTTTTGTCTCATAGTCACACTGAAATTGAAGTTTCTCAGTCTGACTCAAAAATGAATTTCAGGTTATTTCTCTCTCCAATTGCCTATCATTGGGATACTATATGTTTTTATTGTCTAGTTTTATGTCAGTGCTGGTGACCCTAACACAGCATGTACAAATTCACAATGTACATATCACAATATAAACTATTATCTCCAAGGAAGAATATTTCTAAAATAACCACACCACTTTACATACCTTTTATTGTTATGATAAAGACGTTAAAGAAAATTTAAGTGAAAAAAAAGATGAATCCTATATTGCAGAGCTTACAACCAATCTCTGGTTGTTTAGCCCCAACTGGTAGTGATTTGAGGAGCACTTTCATAAGACAGAGCATATGTTTGAGAAAGTGACTCTTCCCTTGTTTCAGAAGGATAGAGATGAACAAACATGTCTATGAGAAAAATTCATCCTTGAAAATAAATTCAATCCCCACCATGTGACCTACTCCTTCCATCTACACATCACCCCTAAAAGTCTCCACCATCTTCCAGCAGTCTACTGCCATGAATTTATCAGTCAACAAATTCATTAATACATTTGAAGCTCTCATCTCATCATCTTACGAAGGACCATTTTTGAAGGCTGTTACATTGGGGTCCAGAATAGCAATACATGAGCCTTTGTATGATATTCCATATCCAATCCCTAATATGTACTTATCAGCAATATGTGGCCGGTTAACAGACTTTTCTCTGTCTGAGTGTTTTCATTGCTTCTCAGTTGGCCAATGTATCTTGGTGAGCTTTGAAAGTATGGATGCTGGATATGGTTAAAAGTCTTATTATTCAATTCTTTGCTGTCTGGTATTCTCTGTGCTAAAATACCTATTAATTTCTGAATACATTGAAAATATAAATTAGAATGAATCTAATAATCAAAAGCTGATTTGAGAAAGTTTGAGGTAGAAACTCAAGGATTTTATTCAAAGGGCCCTATTATAATTTTGTACATAATTAAATGTATTAATTTGAAGTGGTCATTTCAACTTATATTCACACTGGCATATGCAAATAAGTTGTTCCATTTGGTTTTTGGAAAATGATTTTATATTAAACAAAATCATTCTAAATATACTAGAAACAGTCAATCCTTATAGAAACATTTGAAACTATTTCTCACAATAAACTTTTTTTTATTGTAGAGCAATAGATCTAACATCACCAGCTTAGTTCAGAGTCTTCATTTGATATGTGTATGTGTTCATAATTGTATGGCCTTCATTCAAACATAGACATACAAAGCAGATCACATTTCTACATGTAAAATATTACAGAAAGTGAAAGAAATCATGATGAAATTCCATCTGCATATTCTGAATTGCTATAGTTTGGTGTTAAATTGTTTAGAAAATTGAAACAATGCTGTAGCAACTGGAGAAATTAGCATCTCTTGTACAAGGCCAGTAGAGGACTATATAAACTCTTGTGCAAAAATTATTAAAAATTAATAATGCTGTACAAAAGCAGTAAGCATTGTGTTATTAAACCTCAGGAAAATAATTACAGGTGAAAAGATCAAATGCTGCAAATTTCAAATACTTTTGTAGTTAGATCTTTCCTTGATGCCTACTGATTGTAATGATTCAGTTAGTGTTAACTTTATAACACCAAATAAATGATTATACTCAGGAGGAGCTATGCTGGGTTTACAGGTTAATGGTTTCTGGCATACATGTGTACTCTGTATTTATATTGACATCAGCTCCTTTTATAAGGAATTATTCCAGCAAAACTAGCAATTTCTGGCTACCAGACTTCAAATACTGTCTTAAGGCACAAAGGAAAATGCAGAACCATAGTACGTGCTCATACAAGACTGTTGGATTTGATGTGGGCAAATGTTTACATAGTCAGTTAATTTCAAAATGATAAGAAAATTAATGGAACTACCAAAATTTGTAAAGAACAAAATCAACAAATATTATTTGAAACTTAAGAAAGCACAACTGAGAGCATTGGAAGAAATTAGTACAATTTAAAGAAATAAGTTTTAAGAATTCTTGTTTCTCTAAAGTTATGGACCAGTTTGAATCCATTAAAAACTTTCAGATTATATGTTGCTATTTTGTAATAAAATATTTGTAAACCAACATGTGTAATACCAATGATACAGAAAAAAATTAAAAATAATACTAGCATTCATTAGTGAGGAATATCATCATAATTACTAAATATTTGATTTTCAAGTATATTCTGTGAATAAAAAATTATTACAATATGCTTTTTCTCATCGATGAACTAGTCTTAAAAATTAAAAAGACCTTTCTAAAACATTTAAGAAAAGAAATAGTTCTGCATTTTATTGATAGCTGCATCAACTTTACTTTATCATGTTTTAAGTATATAATTTATCTGACAAGTAGATATTTTTATGGAAATCTGAAGGTCTTCAACACACCCGATTTTGCTTCTTCAAGCCCGCACCTACGCAAATGTCAAGTAATGACTTCCGGATGCCTTTCCTAATTTGCATGAAGATATTGATATGTCAGGTATTTCTTGAATACTGCTCTGTCAGTCAAACCCTTAATCTTGAATATAATATCTAACTTCCACAGTATAGAAAGCTGTCCATTTATCTATGAGAGTCCCAGGCTTGCCAGCATAGCCTGTCTGGGAGGACATTCTTTCTTTAATATATAACTCGTGTCTTTTGAGTTGTCAGGTAATTTTAAAGGAAACGTATCATCATATATCTTTTTCATTCAAATTACATTGTCCATCTTCTCTCTGTTCCTGTCTGTTCACTGCCTGTTATCTCTTAGAACTCTTTCAGCATATAAAATTAACCTAGCACCCAACCAAGAAAGTTACCTGTGCCAGTTATTCCAATACTACCCTAAACTGCCACATCATTTTCATAGCTTGGCATATTAGGTAAGTACACAAACAATTTAACTATCCTGGAAATTAGAGATAAGAATACTCTTCTTTGGTAAGCATGTTGTATTTTTAACTAAAGGAAGCAAAGTGGAGTGCAGAAGTCCTTGCCTGGGTTGTTAAAGAAGCCGGATCGTGTGTGAAAAAGGTAGAAGCGTTTTCCTGAATGTTAAACTGTGGTTTTAGAGGAGCATACATGGATTCCAGAGGATACAGGATGTAGACTCTGGTCCTCTTTCTTAGCAAAGTTTGAGATACGTGAGAGTCCATATCTCTCGGTGTGTTTAATAATGTATGCATATTCTGAATTGTTTTTAAGTGAAAAATATTACCTGTTAATGAAAGAGGAGAAAACGGCACTGGAGACTTACAGTGCAATTACCTAACTTAAATTCAGATGAGACTTTTAACTTGTTATGACCTATATAGCCTTCTTGGGGGTTCAAAAGAAAATTTGCTTTAAAGAACAACTCTTTCAGTAAGACATTTCACAGATAGTAGAATGGTTTTAATAGCCACATCAAAAAAGAAAAAGAAAAAAGTGCTTTTACATCACAGGGTCCAGGGATAGTTTAGATGAGACAGCAGTGTAAGTGATGGGGGCCAAGAGATGGGGCCCAAAAGGAGTTGGTGGCTCTTTAGTGTCTCTCTATACACTTTGACTAACAGGCTTTCAGGCTGGTAGCCTTGCTACTTGTGTCTGTCGATTGAGGTGAGAAGAAAGGAAGAGAAAACCATACATTCACACAAACATAGCAAACTCCATCAGATCACTAATGAAAACATATATAGCCAATCAGACAGAAAGGCAGATTTTTTGGCTGAAGCAGGGGATTTCAACAAAATTCTAGCAGGCTTCACAATTTCCCTCATCTGCATACATTCATACATACATACATACATAATAGACAGTCAGACATATAAACATACAGACAATCTTACATATGGGTAATATATACATAAATACATATAAACAAATTATAGATGAGGTGAATTCCAGTGGGATTCAACAAACATTTATTTTTTCATGGGTTTTTATATCAGCTATGAAAAATTGCAACATCCAAGTATACATACAATCTGTACATAAAAAAGGAATTTCAGTAGGACTATTGATTCTAAGTTCTTTCATTACAACTATAACTAGATACTTTTGTTCATTATACATTTAAAGCAGTGGGTTTATCTGTATGCTCATTATGAGTTCAAAACAGACATTTTATCCCTTTTTTGATTCAAATGTTATGTGTTCAAAGCAAGAATACTTTTATGTCAAGGTTTTTCTAAGGAACAGGTGTCTGTCTTGTCTTCTATAGTTAACCTCTTATTCTTTGTTTCTATGTTCATATGGTCTTTTTTTATCATTGTGTACACCTGGGCCTTATCTTTGGATTTCACCTAGAGTGAATGTATATCCCTGATTATAAATTTGTTTCTGACTTGTATAATTTATGTGGTTCACAGAGCTTTTTAAAGCTAATCTGAGGAAGAGTAGAAGTTACTTGAATCTATTCAGGAATTATCGTCAGGAATTATAAAATCATCTTCATAAGACTGCAGGAAATCTTCCCAGCTATGGAGCAGGAGGCAGTGAGGGATTCTCTATTCCATGTCAGGTACATATGAGGGACACAGTAATGACAAGCATGGGAAGACAAATCAGCAGCAATAAGTAGTGTAGAAGCAAAATCCTGGTCCGTTGCCTAAACCAGAAGTGCAACCGTTCATCAGCCATGCAAAATCAAGTGAGCTGCCTCCAGGAAGCTTGCTTCTGTCAACCCAGCATACAGTTGCTCCCAGCAGTTCAATGTATAGCTATTAGTATAAAAAGGAAGGCTTTTTATTTTGCCCATAACTTTGATTCTTCTGTCACCTAAAATAATTCATGAAACACAACACAGACATATACCGCAAAACGAACATATACAGACAAACATACACGTACAAACTGCACACAGACATACATTAACACAAAGGTAGCACACACAAATGGACATATAGGCACAAGTACCAAACACACCAAAATTTAAAAATACACACAAACACACACACATATAAGCACACACACACACACACACATACACACACACAGTTTGACTTATGGAAACTACAAAGCATAGTATTATTTTACTGGCTAAAGTTAGAAATGTCCATTAAGACAGTTGGGGGAAAATTAGGATATCATCAAAATTTAACCTGTTTGAGGAAGCAAGGATAAAAGACATGATGAAAAGAATGTGGGTTTTGCTCTGGAAACCTTTTCCTTAGATTCCTTTAGGTATTTTTGTTTGCTTTTTGAATTTTAAAAAATGAATCAAAGTGTTAGTTTGTGTGCTATGTATGTTGATGGGGACATGTCTTAGATGTTATAGAAAATGAGAAATTAAAATCCTTTAAAAGACATTGCTCTATGAAGTAATTTTTATGAGTAAGATCATCTATAATATTTGACTTTGTTGATGAGATTAATGGTTTGTGTTTGTTTTCTCCTGTTTATTAGAAATTGCACTTCTAAGTAATATGTTACACTGCATTTTAAGTGTTTTTCGTTCCTTGATTAAACAGAGAATATTTACAAATAATTCAATATGTTCACTTAAATGAAGTGGTGTGTTTTATTAAGAGATATTAGTTTCCTATATTGGTATATTTACACATTAGATTTCAGAGTTCTTTGGGGACTTTTTACCAAAGACTTATGTATTGTGTACATCCTGTTTATATTATCCATGCCTTTTTAAAAATATTCTGGATATGGAATATATTTATCGTCAAATATAATCACATTTTACTGTTATATATTTCAAAATTGACTATAAGCATTTGATAAATCTAAATAACAAATAAATAAATCAAGAAACACATTAAATAAAAAGGAAAGGTTAGCTCTTGTAATTTACGGAAAGAGCAGCATTGTCCTCTAGTGGCTGAAATGTAAAATGACAATCATGGGTGGAATGCAATGGTTTCTTAATTTTCCCACAAAGTATTAATTGCATGGGAAGAAAATGGATTATTTATATATTCATTTATTTTTAATAATAATCCAGTGTGTTTATTTGGTTTATTTACAATAATATTGCGCTACTTGGAAGATGATGAATGACTCATAAAGAACTACAGTACTTAAATGGCCATGCATCATGAGTGATAACTCATAAGGCTGCAAACCTATACTCTCTATACGGTAAACCTAATATAGATTTTACAAACAACATCAACAAGACATATTCTACTAACAATATATTTTACATTGGAGATGACATAACTTGGACTTTATCTCTTCAAGTCATGCTTAAGTTACTATTGGGTCTTAAAGGGCTCCTCCTGGTTTAAGTGCTAGGCTCTTGGCAATGTGTCTATCATTTCTCTCTGTTCTAGAATTTGCTCCATTCACACACACAAAGGCAAATTTTTAAAACAACAAAAAGAGTTCTTAGGCTAAACCTGGCAAAACTGTTTCTGTACATGACTACAGGGCAGTGGCTACAAGTTTACAAATATAAGCCCAGATGTCAGTTCAAAAATGCCATTCTCACAAATATTATTCTATTTAATTCTTTCACAATAGCCAAAGACCGAAAAATACAGCAAAGTCTACACTAGAACTGGCTGTATAGCCTATTATTGAGCCAAATACTTGATGTGAAAAATTGAAGACTTTTAATAGCTTCTGTAATGATTGTTCATATCTTTTTAGACTAAAAACATTGAGAGACTGGTTATAAACTTCAAAAACTTACCAAGGATCTTTATTTACTCACTGACTTCATGTCTTTCTTTTCAAATTTTTAATTATTATAATTTATTCACTTTTCATCCCAATTTTCCACCCCGCTCTTATCTTCCCATTCCCACACTCTCTCCCTCTTCTGCATTATTCCTCTCTCCTAAACCTCTGACAGGGGAGACCTTCCTCCCAGACCATCTGACCTTACCCATAAGGTCTCATCAAATATAGCCTGCATCCCCTTCCTCTGTGTGTCCACAAGTCCACCCCTTCAAGGGGAAGTGATCAAATTGTAGGCACTAGAGTTCCTGTTAGAGGCAGCCTCATTCTCCCTCCTCCCTCAAAGTGGAGAATGAGTTGTCTATCAACTAAAGCTATGTCTGAAGAGGTGGTCTAGGTCCTCTGCTTGCAATGTCCTTGGTTGGTGTATCAGTATGTGGAGGCCCCGCTGGGTCCAGATACACCTGCCTTGATGGTCTCCTGACGCCCCCAACTCCTTCCATCCCTCAACTCTTCCATACAACTCTCAGTGCTTCTTCCAGAGTCCAGCTGCATGGCCATGTATCTGTCCCCATCCCCTGCTGGGTGGTATCTCTCAGAGGGCATCTATATATGGCTAATATTCACTTATTAGATCCCATAAATGTCTTCTGGGTTTGAGTTACCTCACTCAGGAAGATAGTTTCCAGCTCCACTCATTTGCCTGCAAATTTCAATATTTCCTTTATTTGATAGCTGAATAATATTCCATTGTGTAAATATACCACAGTTACTTTATCCATTTTTCAGTTGAGGAACCTCTAGGTTGTTTCCAGATTCTGGCTATTGCGAATAAAGCTTCTATGAACATAGCTGAGCAAATACCTTTATTGTATGGTGGAATATATTTCAGGTACATGCCCTAGAGTGGTTTTGCTGGGTCTTGAGTAGCACTTTGGCTAATTTTCTAGGAAAACATCAAATTGAGTTCCAAAGTGGTTGTACAAGTTTGCACTCCCACCAATGATGGAGATGTGTTTCCGTTTCTCCACCTCCTTGCCAGCATATTTTTTCCCTTGAGTTTTTTTCTCATCCATTCTCATAGGGGTAAAATGAAATATCAGAGTAGTTATGATTTGCATTTCCCTGATGACTAAGAATGTACAGCATTTCTTTAAGTGTTTCTCGGCAATTTGATACTCTTCTGTTGAGAAATCTCTGTGTTGCTCTGTACCCTATTTTTTAATTGGGTTATTTGGTTGAGTGGTGATTAATTTCTTGAGCTCTTTATATATTTTGGACATTAGCCCTTTGTTGGATTTAGGGTTGATGAAGATCTTTTCCAAATCTGTAGGCTGTCCTTTTGTTCTCTTTACAATGTCCTTTGCCTTAAAGAAGACTTTCCGTTTCATGATGTTCCGTTTATTAACTGTTGACCTTAGAGCCTGAGCTATTGGTGTTACTGTTCAGGAAGTTGTCTCCTGGGCCAATGAATACAAGGTTCTTCCACAGTTTCTCTTCTAACAGTTTCTGTGTGTCTGGTATTATGCTGAGGTCTTTAATCCACTTGGACTTTAGTTTTGTAAAGAGTGAGAAATATGCATCTATTTACATTTTTGTATATGAAGATATTCAGTTAGTCCCGCCTCCTCAAGAGGCTACCTTTTTACTATTGTATGGGTTTGGCTTCTTTGTCAAAAATGGTTGTCCAGAGGTGTATGGGTTTATTTCTGGGTCTTCAATTTAATTCCATTGATAAACAAGTCAATTTCTATGCCAGTGAAATGCTATTTTTATTAATATTGCTTTATATTATAGCTTGAGATAAGGGATAGAGATTTCTTTTGAAGATCTTTTATTGTACAGGATTGTTTTAGCTATTCTGGGTTTCAGGTTTTCCATATAAAGATGAGAATTACTCATTTAAGGACTGTAAAGAATTGTGTATGATTTTTGATAGGGTTTGCATTAAATTTGTAGTTTACTGCCTGTATTGTCCTTAGTTTTGTCATGGAATTTTTTTTCTCCATCTACAGTGAGTGAAAGTTTTGCTGGGTATACTAGGCTCGGTTGGCATTTGTGGTCCCTTAGTATCCGCATGACATCCATCCCGACCCTTCTGGCTTTAATGGTCTCTGTTGAGAAGCCGGGTGTAATTCTGATAGTTTTGCCTTTATATGTGACTTGGTCTTTTTCTCTTGCAGCTTTTCATACTCTTTCTTTGATCTATATGTTTAGTGTTTTGATTATTATATGACAAGAGGATTTTTCTTCTCTTGTCCAATGTATTCGAAGCTCTTGTATATTTATAGGCATTTCATTCTTTTGGTTAGGGAACTTTTCCTTTATGATACTGTTGAAAATATTTTCTGTGCCTTGGAGTTGGGGTTTTCTTTTTCTATTCCAATTATTCTTAGGCTTGGTCCTTATTATTCATAGTGGCCAAGATTTCTTGGATGTTCTCTGTCAGCAGCTTTTTTTGATTTAACATTTTCTTTGACAGTTGTATCGATTTCTTGAATCCCTGAGGTTCTCCCTTCCATCTCTTGTGTTCTCTCAGTGATGATTGTGTCTGTAGTTCCTGTCCTCTTCCCTAGTTTTTTCATTTCCAGATCATGTTTTCTTCATTATTTCTATCTCCATTTTTAGGACTTGAATCCTTTTATCGATTTCCTTCCCACGCTTGACTGTAGTTTCCTGTCTTTCACTAATCTCTTTAAGGGATTTGTTCAATCCTTTACCTCTTCCTTTGTACATTCCTGTTCTAGTTTGAGGAATCCATTTTCCTCCTCTATCATAGGCCTTCTTGTATCGTTTTCATGACCTCAGTTTTGAAATATTTCTCTCATGCTTTGGGTGTGACAGTATTTCCAGGGCTGGCTGTGGGAGGACTGCTTGTTTGTGTTGTTGCCAAATGGCCTTGATAATTGTTCCTTGTGTTCTTATGCTGACCTCTTCCAATTAGATGTGTCTGATATTAGCAGGTTTGGTGGGTTCTGAGGGTCAGAAATTTTGGGGGTAGGTGTATACAATGGGGCTACAGTCCTATGCCCAACTCACCTGTGCTGGGTTCACTCTCTCTGCTTTCTTGCCGTTTCTGACCCAGGTGGGCCAGGCAACTGAATAGCAGGCAGAAAGCTTTCCAGTGGAGGACAATGGGACTTTGATTCTGTGCTCAACTTACCTCCACTGTGTTCTCTGTCTCTCTTTGCTTGCTGTTTCTCTAAGATTTATTTACGTATATAATGTGTTGCCTATATGTATGTCTGCAGGCCAGAAGAGGGCAGTAGACCTCATTATAGATGATTATGAACCACTGTGTGGTATCTGGGAATTGAACTCAGGAGCTCTGGAAGAAGATTCAGTGATCTTAACCTATGAGCCATCTCTCCAACCCTGATGTTTATTTATTTATTTAAAAATATCTATTTACTTATTATTTATGTATACAGTGCTCGCCTGTGTGTATGCCTGAATGACTGAAAAGGGCATTATATCACATTATAGATGGTTGTAAGTCACCATGTAGTTGCTGAGAATTGAACTCAGAATCACTGGAAGAGCATACAGTGCTCTGAACCTCTGAACCATCTCCTCAGACAGCATGTCTTTCTTTATTACAAGTTTCTTTTAGAAATATGTCTTTTATTAAATATAACATAATATCAAAACATAATGACACTTAAGGGCTAACTACTGTATAGTATAACAAAATATTTTTCATATATTTAAATATCAATATTTTTACAAATGAACAAAATTATATAGAGGGTTTCATTTTAGGATCAATAAAAGTGCATGGTATACATGATAAATTATCACAAAAAGATAGTATGCCAAGTCTACTTCCATGATGATACAGGTGAGGTGATTAAACATCCAGCAAGTTTTTCTTCATTGTCATCATCCTTATATGAATCAATGTATTCTCCAAAAATACAATCAATGTGAACCACTTGCATTTACTATGTGCTGACCACAAAGCCTTTGTGTCCTTGGCTAACAACATGTTTTAATCATAAATTTGGCAAATCTAATTACTTCAAGACACTGGTTTATTAGCACCTAAAAGAATGTGTCACACATGCTTTTTCTATTGCAATAAATAAAATTGTTTTACCTTGAGAATTCTTGGAAATGCTTCAAAATTTGTCATAAGACATGTTGAATTTTAAAAGAGGTGCTTCTGAAATTCTTTTATTTTATTAATTTATTCGTATTACATCTCGATTGTTAGCCCTTCCCCTGTTTCCTCCCATTCTTCCCTCCCTCCCACTTCCCCCCTTCTCCCCTCCCCTATGTCTGTGATTGAGGAAGACCTCCTCCCCCTATATATACACTTAGGATATCGAGTCTCTTCTTGGTAACTTGCTATCCTTCCTCTGAGTGCCATCAGGCCTCCCCATCCAGAGGACATTGTCAGAAAAGGGGCACCAGAGCTCGTGTGAGAGTCAGATCTCACTCTCTAATCAACGGTGGAGAATATCATGTTCGTCGGCTAGGTCTCGGTAGGGGTTCGAAGTTTACTGCCTATATTCTCCTTGGCTGGTGCCTTAGTTTGAGGAGGACCCCAGGACCCAGATCTGCCTATCATAAAGTTCTTCTTGTAGGTTTCCAGGACCCTGTGGGTCCTACTATTTCCCCATTCTTCCATGCTACTCTCGCCTAAAGTCTCAATAGGATGTCCTCTCCTCTGACCCACTTTCTTGGTAAGCAAAGTTTTTCATGGGATGTATCCCTTGGACTAGTGTTTTGATGTAAGTGAGTATATACTGTTTGTCTCTTTTTGCTTCTGGGTGAACTCACTCATTATGATAATTTCTAGATCAATCCATTTGTCCACAACTTTTGGGAATTCCTTGTTTTTAATAGCTGAGTAGTATTCCATAGTGTAAAGTACTCAGTTTATAAAAGTTCTTTGCCCTTGACCGTACATAATTGTACCAGTTCAAGATTCTATAATCTATAATATCAAATCAGGAGAAAACCTATTTACTACCTCATAATTTCTACTTCTGATCTTATATGTTTCTGTAGAGTTGGACTTTTTTCTATACAATCCATTTATTTTAAATGCCAACCATAGGTAGGATAGAGCTGGTGTTACATGCTTGTCAGTACCAGTAGGAAAATAGAGGCAGTGAAAACCTCTATACAACTGTGATGGTACTCAAAAGAGAAATGTATAGTTTACAATGTTTTACACTAATGTGTTCAAATTTGGAGGACCCTAAATAAAAACACTATATACTTCTTTTAAAAACTCTATGTACAATTGAAGCATAAATAGGTTTTACAAAGTACTGGTTATGCAGGTTGTAGAAACTACTTTCATAGGACATGAAATCAGTTTAAGTAAGATTTCTGAGCCTTTAGCATTGAAGGCCCTTGACTTTACCATTAACAGTACAACCACAAGAAACACAGTGGTGGAGATCAGGTGTGGCACATACATGACAAGGGGATCTCGGGAACCTTGGGTTTTCATCTACCTCTTTTAAGAGCAGAATTCTCTAGTGCCCACCCAGATAACACAGCTGTGTGCAGTTATCCCCAGGACATTTTTTATTTTATTGTATTTTATTTTTATTATTTAAGTAGTTTATTCAGATTACATCTCAGTTGTTATCCCCTAACCTGTATCTTCCCATTCCTGCCCCCTTCCCTCATTCATCCTATTCCTCTCGCATAGGTCTGTGACAAAATGGGACCTCTTCCTCCACCATATGGTCACATCCTGTCAGGTATCATTCTGGTAGACTATTTGACACTTTTTATATTTATAGCATTATTTTTTATTGTTGAATAATGCCAGAATTAGGATTTTAGATTAAATTAAACCCATATTTTAAGGAGGTTATCTTAAAAGATTAAAAAACTTCCCTCATACAATCTTCACGACTTACAATACTAAATAGGGCGTCTCCTATTAGATTACCTTGAAACACTTGCTCCTTTTAAACATCATTTTTTTATTTGCACAATTCATGGAGAAACACAGCTTTTCTTGACCAGCTAAATTCAGTAGTTCCTGATCATGGTTTGCTAAGTTCATCAAGAAATGCAATGTTTTATCTGAAACAATAATGTATTTTCCCTAGAGCACAATCTCTATCCCTAAGAACATTTCTCTGCAAGCATGAAAGCCTCCATCTCAACCCCCAACTCTCATGTAAAATGTCTGACTTTGCCCCGTGATCCTGGAATCTTAAGGGGCAAAGATGGGTAGATCTTGGCAAGTAGCCGGTCCTCATCCAGCCTAAGTAAAACAATGAGAGCTTTTGGTTCGGTGACAATACTCATTTCAAGGAAATAGGCAAAGAATATAAAGGAGGGCACAAGATGGCCCATTCTGGCCTCTGCACATGCACACCTGGACACGGGCACCGCCCAACTTATTTATATGTAACACACACACACACACACACACACACACACACACACACACACACACCACACACAGCACAAACACTAAATGGAAACAACAACAACAACAACAAAAAAAAGAGCTCATATATATTTCAGAGCTAATTTTCTCATGTTAAAATCAGGGGCCACAGAGAGGACTCAGTGGTTTTATGCCCATTGGTCTAGCAGAGGAGCAAAATTAAAGTCCCTGGGTTCACAAGAATTACTCACAATGCTTCATACCTCCAGTTACAGGGGATCAAAAAGCCTCTTCTGGATTCCAGTTTTAGCAAGCATGCAGGTGGTGCACATTCATATATTTAGGCAAAAAAAAAAAAAAAAGCATACACAAAATAAAAATAGAAAAATTCTTTCAAGGGTCTTAAAATATCATTTATCTCCTCAAGTGTTACTCAGTATGACATTTTTATTTCAAGTAAATGGCTTGCTTTGAAATCCTGTGTGCTCAAATGTGATTTGCTTTGCTTGAAAGGATGATTCACAGTATATATTCATGTAAGCAGTCAGCAATGGACTTAAACCTGTCGATGCCGCCCCCGACCAGCAGGAAAAACACCAACACCTGGAACTCTTCTTGCAGCAGTTTATTTAGGAACCTTGATTACCGAAGTGACCCAGGGGAAAAGCCCCACAGAACCTTTATAGTGTGCCTGGTCCTATCAGAGACTGCCAAGTTGTCACTCTTGGTTGGTGCATGCCTTCAGACATGCGCATAAGGGGCTCACTCAAGGGCACATTGCTCCGGGGAAACAGCAGGGGGCGCTGCTATCTGTGGCTCTCCACATAAACCTATGAGAATGTCAAGGACAGATGTGTTGTGGATCTGCTTGACACTGTACTCCCTCAGGCTTTCAAACAAATCGGTGGTGAAGGTTGTGGCACAGAAGAGGACAATCCACATTTCATTCGCAGAATTACAATGATGTCTTACATTTAGACAGAGAATTTCCAAACATATTTTGATTAATTACTTTAGAGATAAACATAAATATATGCTTTCTTTTAAAGAAAAACAATTAAAGACTCTTTTTTTTCTTTTATAAGGATAAATGAAACTAAATGTAGAAACCAGTATCTCCTTTTTCAATGAGCAGTTAAGGAGATGTCCTACACATCTCTGGTGTTTAAAATGGCATATCAGTTCTAGTGTCAGGCATTTGAACACTTGGTCCGCAGTTGGTTTCAGAGGTGTAGCTTTCCTGAAGGAGTATGTCTTTGGGGTGTCTGCAAATGTTGTCACTCTTACTTAAAATATTTATTTTTAATTCATGAATTTCACATCATCTCCTCATTTCTCCTCATTCCCACCCTCTACTCTTGCAACCTCCCCCTAACAGCAGAGAAAAAGAAATCTCACTGTGAAAGATGTAGTGTCGCAGTGCGTTCTACACAGTACCCCTTTACCATACTTTTTCGCTCTCACTTTTTAACTGCAATGAGCTGGTGGTCTCGTAAGAAGCCTCTGGCTTATGCTATACTATCAATGCTGGGACGTCAGTGGGATTTCGCTTGGATATCATGTTGTTGCCATTTGTCATGGAGATTCTACTGTAATTTTAGGACTATAGGATCGGCACGTTTATAACCTACAGCAATTCATCGATGTTGGGATGGGCCAACTTAAAGTCCTGGATCTGGCCCTGAGAGGTCTCTGAGCTCATTAGCCTGCCAGCTTTTCTGCCCTGTCCTGGCTCACTCCTTCAATGTCCCAGACAGGAACCGGCTCACTCTCTATCCTGAGTGGCACTTTTCTAGT
This sequence comes from Acomys percivali, assembly GCA_907169655.1. Classification (NCBI taxonomy): domain Eukaryota; kingdom Metazoa; phylum Chordata; class Mammalia; order Rodentia; family Muridae; genus Acomys; species Acomys percivali. The sequence continues at coordinate 30,022 of CAJRSG010000129.1, forward strand.
GGTTATCTCAGGCTTGCTTTTTATTTTCAGGGAATATTAGGCAACTATTTATTCAGATGTTCACAGGTCTAAAACTGAGAGTAGATATAACCTTTCTCCTCTCTGCCACCTACCCAAAGACATGTGACACACAGCCACATCTGCAACATCTCAGGGGTAATAAGTATTGCCTCTCTTGAGAATGTCAATATTTTCAAACTTGAAGAAACTTGTAGTATGGTCATCATGTATTATTTGGCTAATATCTACTTATAATAGAGTAAATTTCATGCGTATCTTTCCATGTCTAGGATGATCTTTTCCACTTTCATTCATTTGCCTGTATATTTCAAGATTTCCTTGTTTTTAATAGCTGAATAGTAATCAAGTGTGTAAATGTAACACAGTTTCTTTATCCACTCTTCATTGAGGGACATCTAGACTGTTTCCAAAGTTTAGCTATTAGGAATAAAGCTACAATGAACATAGTTGAGCAAATGTCCTTGTTGTATGGTAGAGCATCATTCAGGTATATGCCCAGGGGTGGTATGGCTGGGTCTTGAGGTAGCACTATTCCCAATTTTCTGAGAAAGCATCAGATTGATTTTCAAAGTGTTTGTACAAATTTGCACTCTCACTAGCAATGGATGAATGTTCCCCTTTCTTCACATCCCTGCCATTGTTTTCTGTCACTTGAGTTTTTTATCTTAGCCATTGTGACAGGTGTAAGAGGGAATCTTTGTTGGTGTTTAATTTGTTAAGTTTTTTATATATTTTCGATATTAGCTCTCTGTCGGATGTAGGGTTGGTGAAGATCTTTTCCCAGTCTATGAGATGCTCTTTTGTTCTGTTGATAGTGTCCTTTGCCTTCCAGACGCTTTTTGGTGTCATAAGGACCCACTTATTAATTGTTGATCTTAGAGCCTGAACTGTTGGTGTACTGTTCAGGAAGTTATGTCCTATGCCAATCAGCTCAAGGCTCTTGCCCACTTTTTATTCTAATAGATTTAGTGTGTCTGGTTTTATGTTGAGGCCTTTAAATCACTTGTATTTTAGTTTTGTTCAGGGTAATAAGTACTGATTTATTTGCATTTTTCTGCATGTAGCTATCCAGTTAGACCAGCACCATTTGTTGAAGATACTATCTTTTTTCCACTTGATGGTTTTGGCTTCTTTGTCAAAGATTAAGTGTCTGTAGGTATGTTGGTTTATTTCTAGGTCTTTGGTTCTATTCCATTGATCCACCCATCTGTTTCTATGCCAGTTGCAAGCAACTTTTATTACTGTGGCTCTATAGTACCATTTGAGATCAGGGATGGAGATACCATTAGAAGATCTATTATTGTACATGATTGTCTTAGCTAAACTTTTAAATTTGCAGGCAAATTGATGGAACTAGAAAAGATCATCGTGAGGGAGGTAGCCCAGACCCAGAATGATGTGTATGGTTTATACTCACTTATAAGTGAATACTAGCCATAAAATACATGATAACCACACTACAATCCATAGACCTAAAGAACCTAAATAACAAGGAGGACCTTAGTGAAGATGCTTAATTCTCACTCAGAAGTGCAACTACAATAAACACAAGAGGTGCTTGAAGGGACAGAACTGGATGAGAGACTATCATAGAGACTGTCATAGAGACTATCATAGAGACTATCATAGAGACTATCATAGAGAGACTAT
>CAJRSG010000149.1:3516-34793 GCA_907169655.1 Acomys percivali
TCTCTCTCTCTCTCTCTCTCTCTCTCTCTCTCTCTCTCTCTCTCTCTGTCTGTCTGTCTGTCTCTATCATCTACCTTCTCAATTCACAGAGACAGGAGAGAACTCTACCTAGTATTTGCTCTGTGGTGTTATAATATGTAGTCTGAAATGGCTAAGACAGGTGCTATAACAACATAGCCTGACCAATTACTTTATTATATGAGTTCAGACACTCCTTGAAGACCTCCTGTTTGATTTGAATATTGTAGAATCAAAAGGGATTCCCCTGCTGTGTTCTCCAGCTCTGTGAAAATCACTCGCTCATAAACTCCCTTGCTGGGAAGGAGACAGTATCTGAAAGAACTGAAACTTAGGGCTGTGATTCAAAGGTTTAATTGAATCTCAACATCCCCAACAGGAACCAGGAAAATTATTACTGCAGTTTTAGGGCTCAGCTGAGCACTCATACACCTACTGAACCCTGTTACTATCAAATGTGGATTTACTGAAGCTAAGATGTTCCACAGATGACCTTTACTTTACTCCAATTAAGCACCCTCAACCTAGAAGGGCTGTGAAATGGTGAGGCTAGCACAGGACCAACTGTGCCTCTCCTATCCCCATGCTGCACCTTGGATATAGTGATTGCCCTGCCCTGGCCTATGCTTTGGCTGCACCATAGGGTGAAATGAGTGGCCAGCTCTGGCTTTTCTCTAGAGAATGACTCCCTAATGCACACTATCAGTAAAACAATGAGGAAGGTAGTAGGAAAGGAATGGGAACTGCTCACCTGCTAATTGTTCCCCAGATGCTGAGCAAGATAAGGCTTTCACATTAGGTGGAACAGAAGCAGAGCCAGGCCTTCCAGTAGTTTCCAAAGAAACAGGAATGCACTGATTAATGAATAATGGCGCCTGTAGACATTCTCCCCTATCTCAAAGACCCTATGGAGCTGCCCTAGTCTCCTGGGCAAAAGGACAAGGTCTAGCTATACCTGTCCCTGCCTACTGGGAACAGAAATCCAGATTCTCTTAGGCAGATTCTGAAATAGCATGTTGGAAGGGAAAAGGGAAAGATGCCCTGGAACTCTCTATGTAGTCCATGTGGGCTAAGGCTGATGGCTCATAAAAACCAATAATGGTGTACTCTTGAGGCCTGCAGGCATTTTTGTAGCAGAATAATTATGGTTACTGCCTGCTCCCACACAAGCCTCCCAGGACAAAACTAGTGCCATTACCTTTGTTTCTGTTCAGCAGAACACATTCACAACCCCGACTCTTCCTCTTAGCAGGAAATCCATAGGCAGATGGGGAAGTAGGCACAGAGACTCAGGAGTTTGATTGTACTGGGTATTGCTTGTCCTAACTGGCTGCTACTGTTTTAAGAAGTTCCCACTCTTGGAGCCTCCCAGTGAGTGCCCACCTCCAGCATACACCTCCTCCACAGCTCACTGGCTGTTAGGTAGCCCTAAAAAATTTAAGTTGTCAGGCTCAGAAAAGCACTAAATTAAACAGCAGACCGAGGACCACCCCGAAACCATAGATTATCAATGTTGTGATCTGCCCTTGTACCCCCGGAGAAGAAAACTTGGGGGACTTGAAAGAGCCTTTGGAATCGGCCTACTGCTTTCAGAACTCAAGTTCCTCCAAACATTTCACAGCTGAGTAGAACTTTTGATGACACCTGGGAGGAAATATCAACATGAAAATAGTATTGAATGCAAAACTGGCAGGAGCATGGTCATGGTTTGGATTCTGTTTTCTTTTTTTTTTATTTCTTGAAAGTGCAGAATTCTGCTGTCTCATTCACAGGCATTGTGTAGCATCAATTCTGGTATTGTATGCCTTCAGCTGCTTAATAAAACATATCCAAAGCTTTGTCTCTCTTGTTCAGTTGTCTTCTACGAGGAGGGCCAGCAACTTTTATGACATTTGCATCTTCTCCAGAGGAGCTGTGGCTCTTCTGGTCAGCTCTCTGTTTGGAGGAGTGCAAGACTTCAAGGAGTCCCTTACTCATACCCAGTCACCAGAACAGGCAGGACTATCCTTTTCTGAAATTTCTCCAGAAGCTTACTCAGGACATGGATCTAAGCCCAGACATTTGTGGAACTGACATTTGACTTCATCTTGTATACAATAAGTCTAGGATCTGGTTTCATCTCCCTCGCTGGTCTCTGCCCAAAACTTGTGCGCTGTTTTCTTCTTTCTAAAACATATCTTGGGCATTCTCATGGAGATGTTCAATAATCCATCTCTTTAGAGAATATGGCTAAATCGCAATATGCAAATAAATACATCTAAACATCACTAATGGAAGGGATAGGCCTTTATTGTAAGTAAATTTTCCCTCCATCCCTTTCTCTCTGTATTTTTGTTTATCAAGACAGTGTTTCTCTTTTTAGTGCTAACTGTCCTGGAACTCACTCTGTACACTAGTCTGTCCTCAAACTCATAGAGATTTGCTTGCATCTGCCTCACAAGTCCAGGATTAAAGACATATGTCACCACTGGCCAGCACTGATACATATGTTAATGTTTATTTTTCCTTTAAGTAAACAGAATTTTTAGCGACCAGAGCATTTTGAATTTTAGACTTGTTCCTCGTGTCAGGTTGTCTCAGTGGGGGACTGCCAGCCTATCATCTTGCTAGACTGCCTTTCTAAGATAAGCTAGCTGATTTAGGACAAGTGGCACAAACTCACTTAATCCCAGCACCCTGTATTCAGATGCCAACGAGTCTCTCTCGATTTAAGGGAAGCCTGCTCTACCATGTGAGTTCCAAGGCTAGCCAGGATTATATAGTGACACTCTGTCTCAGTCCATCCCCACCACCAAAATGACAAGTTCACAGCCATGCCCAATACACAGAAGCCTCAGGAAAGCTACACTTTGACCCCAGGTGCTTCCTGCCAAAGTACATCTCTGCTTCCTAAAGTTCCTGTCCACCAAACAATGTCTGACCCAACAGCTTCTTTTAGAAATCCAAGTGAACCCATGTAGTCACTTCTCCTCAGTGTTGACCATGGAACAAGAGCTGTAAAACTAGTTACCATAGATCCAAGAGTTGTCCTAGAACCTGAGGCACATCTGGGATATGCAATACTTATAATGCTGCCTGTGGCTGCTGCGATCATTGCTGATGGATGGTGACCTGTGGATTAAGATAGCTGGCAAGTACCAGGGATTCTGTTGGTTAAAACCTAGAGAAATAGCCTCCAAACTGAGAATGGAGAGCTGTTGGCTTCTAAACCTGAAGCAATAGGTCCCTAGTTCTTAGGCCCAGGAGGTGAGAATTTCTAGGTCTGCCAGTCTAGCCTCTAAGACACAGGTGTGAGGGCCCAGAACTGTCAGCACTAGATGGGCATCTTCTTCCTACTCATCATTCCAAATTGAGTAGAAGAACCAAGCCAGCTGGTGAGGAACTAGACTCAGGCCACTATCTTTTCCAGCGTCTTCAACTAGCAGCCAAGCCTAGAGCTGTGATCTCAGCATAGCAGAGACAGGAGGACAAGGGCAGTAAGTAAAAAGCCCTGCAATTCCCCTGGTGTATTTGAGGCAGAGGTGGGCTCTGGCTTTAGAGCTTAAGAACTAGAAATATGACACTGAGGGTGTCAGTGAGCTCTGAGCCATGATGGACCAGAGGTTCACCTTGGGATGATGGCTGTTTTGGATCTGTTCCTAGCCATTCATGCTATCTCTAGGCTTATTTGTCTCTGATGACTAAATTTATTCAAAAACTACTATGAATATGTCTTTCACAGTCTGTTTCAGAGATTGTGACTCCATGTTGTGAGGATGACTGGGATTGACTGGTACCCTTAAGACACTCATGCAGTTCACAGAATTCTGTGTATATTGAAATCATAGGAGGCAGATCCAGATGACATAAGTGATGTATGAAGGATCCCAGTAAATTACAAGGACAATCTGGTCCTCATCACAGCTATGGGTTTTTGGCAGAAAGGTCTCTAGCTCATGGCCAGCTGAGGGGACCAGAGGATGCTCATGTAATGAACAAGAGGTAGACTGTCCTTAGAATCCCAAGGAGAGTAGTAACACAGGCAGTTGAATCCTTCCATACAGAGAAGCTCCATTCATACACTCTGCCACATAGAGTTAGAGAAAAGTTCAGAATGTCTTTCTTTTTGGGACTCCTAGAGCGTCTGACAAGGCCCAAAATTATTCATGAGACCAACATGCTCTGTGTGTACCTATGTGTGCTTGTGAGCACAGGTACTTATGTGTTATGTGTGTGTGTGTGTTTGTGTTGTTTTTTTTATAGGATCATTCTATGTAACCATAATACTTTAAAATGCGACATGGAAACCAAATGTAATATCTCAGTGGAGACAATGGTGAAACAGAAACTGATCTGTGTGTTTTTTGTTGGCTCCCAGCAACTAGATTGCTTACCGAAGACAAAAAATACTTTCATGTGTGGATTACCTCCCACATTCTGGCAATTATTGCAAGTACAGGTGCCAATAAACTCTCTCAGGCAGAAGAGAGAGAATAGGCAATAGAAATTTAACTGACAGCTGTGCTCAGTCTTCATTTAAAATGTCAATTTGACTCTGTTATGTATATAGGAGTCACTGCAGCCAAACTAGTAAGTCTGTAGAGAAATATATAATCTGGTGGGAAAACAGAGCACCTCAATTCAGGAAAGTGTCCTCTTTGTTTTTCAACCTGTAGGAGTTCATGGTTTTTGCATCTCACTGGCAAAATTCAGGAAGGGTGTCCACTTTTGATTCCTGCTTTCCACTCTTCAAGTTTACTAGGGAAAGGGAAAATCTGCTGCCTTTAAATACAGAGTGGCTTCTGGAAGGTGAAATGTTCATATAAACATTCGTGAGACATTCCATTCAGAAGGGGAAAGGAGAGAAGGCTTCTCAGGTAAACATTTATGTGTGGGTCTGGGAAAAGTTGGTTATTCTTACAGAAATACTTCATTGTCAGATCTTCCAAACTCTAACTATGCTGAATTAAACTTCTGATACTATTTTTCAATTGAATCTCAGTATTAATTGAGTACAAGTTATGCCACTTGTGTACTTAATCCAGATTTATTTCCACTCTCCTTTAATATTTTTCAGGATAACATGTATAAATGAAAACATAATTTGAAAAAATAAAAAAAAATTTATATAAAAGAAGAATGTACATACACAATTTTTATTGAGAAGTGTTTGGGTGGTTATTTATCTGTGAAGAAAGACAATATTTCATCCGTCTTTCATCTGAGGCCGTATGCAATCGTTTTCACCCTTCCCAATACTGCAAACTTTTAAGAACATTACAAATATTGTGGTGACCCCAAACTATGAATTCATTTTTATTGCTACTTTATAACTGTAAATGTGTTACTGCTATGAATCTTAAAGTAAATATCCATTCTTCCTGTTGGCTTAGATGGTGACCATTTGATTATTGTGAGGATCATGTCATTTGATGCTCAAATGGGTAATAACCCACAGGTTGAGACCCACTGGTCCATTGGATCTTTGCAGAGAAGTCAGAGTATTCTTTGTTAAGAACATGATTTTTCAAATTTTTCAAAAATTAACACATATTTTTATTGATAGTAGAACAAGCTTTATAATTAACTATTCTTTCCTTGTGTTATATATATAAATTATCGAGTGCTCATAAGGAGATATGATTATCTTTAATGTCAGGGCTAACTGATTTTCAAGGATGTGGCTGTAAACTTCTCCAGTGAGGAGTGGAAATGTCTGGACTCTGCTCAAAGGTCTTTGTATAGAGATGTCATGTTGGAGAATTACAACAATCTGGCTTCTGTGGGTGAGAATATTTGTATTCCATAATTTTTACTTCATCTTATGTTTGTCTAACAGTTCTAGTAATATATGTACATGACATTCACTGCATAATTTATGTCTTAAGTTTTTGCAGGTATTGGTTGTTGTCTTATGTATAACTAACATTTTATGTTCATTTATCTTGTTTTTATGTTTAACATATTGATAATTTAATCATTTATGCTTTTTGTACTGGTAGACTGTAGCACTTATATTTAAATCCACCTTGGCATTCATATTTTTCAGTTTTTATAATGTAATTTAGAAAAAGGAATACAGAAAATTTAAATGTACTGAGTTACGAAGTGTCTAAAACTTATTGGAAGGAAGATGAGAACTAGGAAGTCACTCATGTGTATTTTATTTTTTCCATCTTCTGTATTTGTCAAAAACCTGTCCTTATACCCAGCTATGTTGAATAGTGTATGTGTGTGTCTGTTTGCGTACACATGTGTTTCTGTTCCAAAATCAGAGTTAGTAACCTGTCGTGAACAAAGCAAGCCACCCTGGATGGTTGGTGAAGAGGAGATTGAAGGAAGAGAACAAGGTAAAATGAAATAAAATGACAAAGCATGTGACGTTACTAAATCTAGAAATGAAGTGTGGTTAGACAACCTCTTCAGTGGAAATTATTACTGAGAATTTCTTTTAGAACTGTGTACTAAATGTGAAGTACAGCAGAATGTTATATGATTTTTGTCTTTTTTTATCTTAATAGTGGTGTTTTGAAATGCGCTGTTAGAAACATTTGACAAACTAGTATATTATTCTGTGTTCTAATTCCTGATGATATTTTCATTACATGTGAATGATGAATAGATTTGGGTTTTCCTATTATTTATTACCTTAAAATAATTCAATAGCATTTATTTGGCATATAGGTTTTTTCCCCTTCCACATCCTCCCAGACCAGCTTCTCCCTTCACACTAACTCACTGTCAAGATCTCTCTCTCTCTCTCTCTCTCTCTCTCTCTCTCTCTCTCTCTCTCTCTCTCTCTCTCTTTCTCACTTTCTCTCTCTCTCCCTCTCTCATTCAGAAAGAAGAAAAGAATAGTAGCCAAATGGACTTAAACACGCTATTGGATTTGTGCTGGTAACTTCTGAAGCTAAGGCATGCAATAGGGGTAATATATCCAGTTCCATATATTAAGAACACTTATTTTTCCACTCCTTGAATCTAAGTAATAAAATTTGTACGTAGGTTGGGTGATATTTTGTACCTCTTTCCCATTCACAAAATAGGATTTTTTTCTGCATTAAACTTGTTCATTTATTCAGTGGTTTTGTATGGGTGGTAGTCTCCTTGTGTCTATAAGGTGCTGTTGACTGTGAGTCTTCCAACACCTCTGGACTTTATAATCCTCTGCCTCTTTGTCTACATAGGTCCCTGAGCCTTGATAGGAGTGGTGTGATAAAGATAACCCATATAGGATCAAGTGCCCCAAAGTCTCTCAGTATCTGCACTTTCTCAAGTTGTCCTCCATGTTAAGCTTCTCTATTGGAAGTTGAGTGATAGACAAATCTATTGAAAAGGAATATGCATTTTGGAGGCATATTGTCGCCGTTTTAATTTATAAGAATAATAGTAGCTTTTAATATCAAGCCCATGACTTTTTATTCTCAGATTATTGGCTTCCTAAACAGGTCAGATGTGGGTGTCAACTCACAAAGCCACCTTAATGTCATTCAAAAACAGTGGGTACTGACAAATTATATGCAGAACTATTCACACCAGTGAGCATATCTTGCAGGAAGGTCAGCATTGAGCATCATAGAGTTCATATCTGTGTGACTCTTGATTAATTTTGTCTTCCTATTACACAAGAAGTAGCTGCCAATACTATGATTACAAGTCAGTAGGGGTGAAAAATCCACCTTAGCATGAGTTCACAATGTTTGCTGCTGTATGTATGAAGTGTCTTCAGGTATAGATTCAATTCCTCAGGTTTAGAAAGAATATAAGTGTGTATGGAATTACTTATGACATTTCATTGAACCATAAGTCCTTTAGATAATAACTCAAAATGTTCTGGCTCATTTTTTGTACTATTTTCTGTATTTAGTGGCATTTGACTTTGAGTTATTTTATTGTCTTTCTTGGTCATTTAAATGGATTTTCATATGCAAATGTGTTAGGCTTCTATACTAGTATTTTCCCATAAACTATTGAAAAGAACTTCAGTGTGAACTAGAGAAATGTTTTAGTTACAGCATTTTGAATTTTAGTCTTATGACCTGAGTTCAATCTCCATGATGCACATGGGAAAAGTAAGCTTCTACTAACTATCTTTTGATCACATGTATGCTACCACACATAAAGACAATACATAAATATAACTTTAAAACTAGGCTAGTAGTGAATATTTGATCTCTATAATTCTGTTCTGTTTTATGCCCCATCTCTTGATATTGTTTTTCCTTTATGACACTATTCTTATTGTTTTCTTGTGTGAAAAACAATAGAAAGTGTATTAATGCCAAAATACCTAACTGACCATAGATACTCTAAGTAAAATATCCTAGTCTTGAAAGCTAGCTTACCACACTAAAGAAAACATGTAATGTTTGTTCTTTGAACTTCCTAATTTACAGTAATTGTTTGTCCAGATGGGTTCAGGTCAGAATTTAGCAGACTATCACGTTAGAACTAATGCCAGGGTTCTTCATCTTTTCTTCAGAGTAGAAATTCAAGGAATTTTACCAGTTCTCCCTTTAAGAATCCACTATAAGGTTGGTATAAAACTAAACAAAAATGTTTGTACAGGTATCTTTTATGAAAATGATGCAAAAATTATCAGTTATATATTTCCAGAATATATTAAAACAAATAATAATAATAATAATAATAATAATAATAATAATAATAATAATAATAATACAGTGTAACGAGACTACCACATAACCACCTCATGATAATCTCATAATGTAAGAGGTCTTTGACAAAATACATCAATCATTACATTAGAGTTCTATAAACTAAAAGTGTTTGCCATAAGCATTGGGGCAGCAACATTGTGGTGTCTGGAAAGAATATCAAGATAACTCCATTAAAATCAGAAAAAAATAGAAGGATGTCTATTCCATCATTACCTCTGTAATATACTTGTAGAAATCATATCTAGAGCAAAAACATATGATGACTTTTGTAGAATAAACATAGGATACAGAAGATCAAAGTATCCTTAATTTGCGATGACGATTTTACATATAAAATTTGACAAGATATTTCTTGCAGCTGTTGTCATGTTTTTGTTCATCTGTGCTTCTTTTGAACAATACCATCCTCCCTAGTGGTAGCACACATACACACACACACACAGAAACACACACACACACACACACACAGAAACACACCCACCCAACATGTATAACGTATGCCATATATATATATATATATATATATATATATATATATATATATATATACTCACATGTATTTTGTATAATTTGTGAAAATATGCAATAATGATTTCATGGAGCTTTACCTACATGACCTATATTTATTAATTAAGTAATCTATTTATTTATTGTTTGCTTGCTTGCTTTATGCTTTGAAATTAGCTCCCTTTCTTCCTGGTTCCAGTTTCCTTCTCTCGTCCCCATCCCCCTTCTCTTCTAGACAGAAAAGGGGGGACAAGAGCAACAACCCTCGCCAGCACATCAAGTCATGTAAGTACTGAGCCCATTCTCTTCCTTTGCAGCCTGCCCCTGGAAAACGATCGGAAAGTAGGCAAAAATTCTATGTCAGAAATAGTTCTCAGTCACTTAATTGGGGCATCCCCATGAAATATGAGACGTCCTGTGGCTCCATCTTTATAGCAGGCCTAGGTCTAGTCCATGCGTGGTCTTTGGTTGATGCCTCAGTCTCTGCAATTCATACTGGGCCCATGTTCGTTGGCTCTGGTGATCTTCTTGTGATGCCCCTATCCCTTCCACATCCTTCTAGCCTTCCCATTGACTCTTCCACAAGAATCATTGAACTTCACTGTGAGTTTTAGCATCTGTTTTGATCTGCTTCTGGATGGAGCCTCTCAGAGGACAGCAATGCTAGACTCCAATCTGCAAGCATAGCAGAGTATCCACAGTAGTGTCAGGGTTGGTTCTATCCTATGGGATGGGTTGCAGGTTGTGACAAGCGTAGGTTGGAAATTTCCTCACCCTCTGCTCTATATTTATCTCTGGGTAAATTTTAGGTCGATCCCTCTGTGGATGGGTTGATGTTACTCTCCCTCCATTAGAAGTCCTATCTAATCAGAGTTCAGCCTCTTGAGTCTCCGTGACTCCTACAACTACATGTTTCAGCTAAATCGTCTCCTTACACTCCCAGAAGCCTACCCTGTCTTAGGCCTCCATCGTGTCACAGAGATGCCTCCATCTATGGTTTTTCTTTTCCTTTCAAACTTTCTGTCCGACTTCATCTACTCTCACCAGCTCTGAACTCCACCCTCATGTTTTCCTAGCATTCTGTCTCCTACACTGTTCCTCCTTTGCAGTGTCTTCTGTGGTCACTTGTATGTCTCATTTAATTTGACATTTGTAGTATAATATAATGTTTTAACTTTTTTCATTTCTGAAACATGCACTCTAACATTTTAGATAATCTTTGTAGTTGATGATCATTAATAAATCACCAATGTTTGAGAAATGTTCTAACCCCCAAAAGACACATGCTGACTGTTTGAACTCTAGTATGAATAATTTTTAAAACACTGTAGATATCTAAGTGCAAAGGCCATAATTAAGGTTTGGATACATGACACACAAGAATTTGCCAATGACATGTACTTTCCCATTTTATTGTTCCCTGATCACTATGTGATTCATAGCTTTCCTCATTAAGGACCAACACAATCATGTATGACAACACCACCTTTTGAATAAGACATTTGAACTTGAAGTTTAGCTGAAATATAATTTGTTGCCATAAATGCACAAATGTACATTAAGTCTCTAGTGGCACACACACACACACACACACACACACACACACACACACAAAGAAACATTGATTATTCATTGAAATTCCAAAATTGCAATATTTGAAGAGTTTATGAGTGAAGAAATGTGACTTTTGTGTTAAAAAAATTAAAAGCATATGGTGTAATCATATTTTATTTTGAAGAAATTACATTCATGAGCTCTTAAAATTCTCCGCGATCTCAATTGAAACAGAAATGTAAAGAAGAGGGAACTTCATCATATGTAAAATTAGTGGAGGCCAAGTGTGCAAAAAGTTATGAGAAGACAAGTTCATCTGAATAATTAATAGGATTTACTCTGTAAAATATAATTTAATTGGGTAAGTTATTAAGATCATCTGTTAACTTGTATTTCATCAAGATTTTGTACCTTAAAGTACTTAAAACTAGATTGAAGGCCATGGAATATTTTTTTTTATAAAAAAAGCATTCCACCAAGCATATTCTTTTTAAAAAGCAATTTGGAGTTTGTAATTATATTACTTAAATTTAGGTATGTATTTGAGATATATTCAATTCTGTAAGGATTGGCAAGCTACATTTTTTCCCTCTACATTTTTCCTTTCTTTGAGTTGTTAGTAAAACCAATACATTAATGTAATATTGGCAGGTAGATTGCCTAACTTACCTAATGTGACAATCCTTTATACAAAAGGACACATCTTATATTTTATCCACAGAATACAAATATGGTAAGTCCATGTTTATTCTGAAAGAACTTCACTCTTATTATCTCATTTCATGAATGCTCACCAGTTGATGTGGTTGATATTATGAAAATATAGACAGAAGAAGAAACATGTTGATTTTCATACAAGATGTTTTCTCTAACACTCTCAGTCCTGTTGAAACATTTTAATATATAAGATACGAAAGGTTAGTGTTAAAAGATATGCTATTATCATATATAAATTGATCATCTACATTGGTGTACAGTTTAAATATTAATCTCATACTTTAAAAAACTTCTCTTTTTAAGTTTTTTCCCAGACAGAGTTTTTCTGTTTAATAGGCCTGGCTGTCTTAGACTCACTTTGTAGACCGGGCTGGCCTCAAACTCACAGAGATTCACCGACCTCTGCCTCCTGAATGGTAGAATCAAAGGCTTGTGCCACCATGCCCATCAAAAAACAATTCCTTTTAACGTCTTCTTTATTATAATTCATTCAGAATACATCCTGACTGATTGTTACCCCCTTCCTTGTATCTTCCTTTTCTCACCCAGAGGCAGTTCCTGCTCTCTCCACAACCATGGAGAAGGTGCTGTCTATTGACTAGGTCAAAAAAAGATTCTTAATACAAATATTTGTAACAATTGTATTTCAAAACTGTAAGCAGCCATAAATCTATCAATAGTAAAAGATTCATAAGAGAAATTTGGTTGCTGTAAGTCCGAGGCCAATCTGGTCGACAAAGTGAGAGTCAAGAAGAGTCAAATGCACACAGGTAAACCCTGTATCATAAAAAGGAGGGTGAAGGGAGAAAGAAAGGAAGGAAAAATGAAGCATCTAGACACGTCCTTAACCATGTTCTATTTATGTCTAAACCTTGAACAATATGCAATAATATGAATGATTGAATTAGTCTTGAGGTACACTGGTTGAAATAAGATTTAAAATGCTGAATATTTTATATATTCCTGAGTATATATCATTCTTAAAAACAAAACAAGCAAACAAACCAGACACCAAAAAAATCTAGAACTGGAAAATATGTGATTGACGTGTATAAGGTGCTCGATGTCGAGTGTCAATCTGTGAGCCTGCTGAACAACAATATAAAATAACCTTATAATAGTGGGAATGTTCTACTCTTCACTGTATAAAGATTCACATCTTCATCCTTTGGTTGTATGTGATTGGCCCTGATGAGCTAAACTGCTGTAAGATTAATATCAATTGTGGCAGAGATGGTAGGTCGTGGTACATTTTTAAGTGTTATATTTAATTTGTATCAGATGAACGAAGTGAAAATGAACATAAGTAAATATTTTTGAATATATAAACATTACCTGATACATTCATAACGCAACGTGGTGTCTTTTGTCAGGTAGCGACATATTTGAAACAAGGTTGCAAGATATAATTATGAATTACATAATACAGAGAAGAAATTCTGTTGTTATTTACAAGGGAAACCCAGGCCTTCCTGCCAGCCATGTGCACTTTGGCTTGAGGCACCGCCCTCCCTCACCCACTGGAGCTTCTCCTCCGCCCATGGGCCTCTCCAGAGCCCAAAGATCCTGCCTTTCTGCATGGGTGGCAACCTAAGCCTGAGTCCCCAAAAGCCTCCCACCTTCCGGTCTCGGGGACCCCAGGGAGCCAGAAGCCTCTGCCTAAGTGAGCCATTTGGACCCTGCACAGCCCCTGTACCGCTTCTCCTCCAGCAGATAGGTGGTTCTGGTCCTCCGCAGTCATCTCCTTGGCTTCCGCTCCTTGGTTTCCGCTCCTCGGCTTCCGCTTCCGCTGAGCCATGACCCTCTGGAAAGAAGTCCCCTCCTGACTAGGCTGTGGCTCTCAGGCTAGGACACCTTGTTTTCCGCTGCAGCTGGGGCTTGCCTGATCCATGCTCTTTCTCCCTCCAGGTACTTCGAGTACATGTTTCTCAGCAGCCAGAACCGCTGGTGTTTGGGATTCAGGTAGGGAGACTGGGTTTCACTGCCTTGTTGTGCATAGCGTGATCTCTTGGTAAACCTGGCTGTCCTCAAACTCACAGCAATGCCTGCCTGTTGTGTTATGGGAATAAAGACTACAACACCAGGCTGTTTTTTTGTTTGATTTTGAGAGAAAACCTCACATGATGAAGGCTGACCATGAACTCCTGATCCTCCTATTCACATCCCAAGTACTGGAATACAGAGGCACACCACCATATTTACCCCCACCCTTTAAACTTATTTTCTGTTCTAATGATTAAGTTTACCTCTGTGTTACTCAGCTCTCTGGTACCACAGCGTAATAATGGATATAATAAGCTTTATACACAAAAGACTTATTCTAGCTTATAAGTATTCAGGTTTCAGATACACCGTGCTAGGAGCATGTAGTAATGCGAAAGCACCGCCTTCATGGTCAGGAAGGAAAAGAAAGAGAAGGACCTAGGCCTCACAGTCCCTTTCAGAGTCCAAGGACTTACCTTACAAGGCTCCTAATGTACCACCCTGGAGGCAATGTCATAGAACGCAGGTCATGGGAGTTTTTTTTAAGATGCAACCGATAGATTCAAATATGATTGTTGCTAAACTTAGATTTACAAGTTTTCACTTTACAGATTGTATTTTGAGGCTTTCAGTTTCCCTAGTAATGTATCTTATAGTTTTTGTTTTGTGATAAATCCTCCCCATTCATTACAGAGGCTACCATAAAGTCCTTCTCTTCCTATTCCAGTAGCTGAGTCTGCTGGGCTCATATGTTTGGGCATTATGGATTATGTGTGGAAAGACTTGGGATTCTGTTATAGTACTCTTAGGACAGTAATGATTTGTGTTGTTGTTGTTGTTGTTGTTGTTGTTGTTGTTGTTAGATGGGCTATCATCTTGGCTAGACTCAAAACTCCCACCTGTAATAGTTGCTGTTTCTGTTCTGTTCTTTAAGCCTTAGCTCTACTGGTTTGTATGTTACCATTGGTTAATGTGGATCCAGAGGTTTTGGCAGAATCTAGACATCTTCCTTTTCTAGTTTCCTCTGTTCATTTCTAGCTGTCTAGGCTTTGTACTCTGCTTTCTTCTTCAGGACCACTTACCATTCCTGAGTTTTAGCTATATAATCTACTAATTGTAGATTGCCATTCATTCCCTTTATTGTTATGGATGTGAAATAGGGTCTCGTGTTTTATCCTAGGGTGGTCTCCAGCTCACTGTCCTCCCTAATTGGCACAGCTACCATACCAGATGTGCAATGCTGCTTTTCTTCTATTTCCTGCTTTCTCTTCAATTTGTTGTTTTTGTTTTGTTGTTGTTGTTCTGTTTTAAGGGCTTCGTGTGTGTGTGTGTAGGTGTATGTTTGTGTTTGTGTGTGTGTGTGTGTCTGTGTGTATTAGGGTTGGCCCATTAGAAATTGATTGATCATTATTGTCTTCATCAATTACCAGTCTGTTAGAGTATGGCTTTACCAGTGTTTGTGTTTTTGTGACTAGTTTATTTGATACCCTTATGTGGAACATGGGGAAGGATTTCTTCTCTTTTGTTCCTTATATGTATACATCTCATTTTGTTGATCCATCTGGTTACCTTTTATTTCTTTTGGTTTTGGTTTTTTGAGACAGGGCTTCTCTATGTAGGCCTGGCAGGTCTGGAACTTGCTCTGTCAATGAGGCTGGCCTCAAGCTCACAGAATCAACGCGCCTCTTCTCCCTGAGTGCTGGGTTTAAAATTGTACACCACAAGACTTGGCTTATATTTTGTTTTAAAAATGAAATTTCCAGGAATGCGGAGGTTGTGCCATGAGTAAAATTCTTGGTGTGCAAGCATGAGACCCTGAGTTCAGATTCCCTGTTTTCCAATAACAGTATGTGTTGTATCCCAAGTGCCGGGGTGTATTAAAACAGGCAGGGACTCTGATCAGTCAGCCTAGGTTCAGTGAGACAGAATTTCATGGAAGTAAAAAATGGAGAAAGTAAATAGTATTAATTGTAAGTATGTTTTGATTATGACCGTTTTTGTCCTTTAAAAAGTATATATTCATATTGTTTTCATGTAGATCTACTGAATTTATACTTTCTAAAGGTGGTCATTTCATTAAAATTGCAAGATTGCTTCAGATACAACTCAACATACATGTCAGGAATACATAAAACCCTGGATTCTTATCCCCATAGTGGATGATTCTGGCACGCCTAGTTCATACCTGTATAATGCAGCATTGAGGAGCAAGAAACAAGAATCAGAAGTTCATGATCAGGCTGGACACAGCTACCTTAGCTCATTTCTAAGCCACACAGATATGGACAGAAATATGAGTGCTCACTCACACACACACACACATACACACACACACACATACACACACACAGAGGCACACAGGCTACTCAGTTTCTCTGGGCTGTGATCAGGACATCAACAACAGAGAGCCTTCCTTCCACTTGTCCATTTTATTTATTGATGCCCTTCCCTGCCCTGCTCTACTTCCTTTTATACCCTTCTATTCTGCCTCAAGTTCTCTTGGGCTTTCCTTCTGTTTCTTATTCAAAATGCGCTCTCCCCCTTTATTCCCTCCCTCTCTTTCTCTCTCTCTCTCTCTCTCTCTCTCTCTCTCTCTCTCTCTCTCTCTCTCAATCTCTCTCCCTCTCTCTCTCTCTCACTGTCTCTCTTTCTCCCTCAGCTGTGCGCAAGGTGGATCTCAGGAACCTGATCTGTCAGGAAAAGTGTGATATCCCAGAACCCTTCAAGAGGTCTGTAAGGCACAATCATGGTCATATGCAACCTTCCTGTGTGCACCTAGTGGGTAGGAGCCCAAGCCAGTGTTGTATTCTGGGGTGAATCTCAAGAGAAGCAGCCAGAGGAGGGTGTGTTCTGAAGGATTCCCCAAAGAGACCAGCCAGTCAGCTTACCATCCAGGCCAGCTACACTTTGAAGCCTCTTCACTGTGATGCTCAGCATCCCTGTGGGCAACAAACTTCTGGATTCTCCTGACTGACTAGCTCACCTGGCCTAACAGGGAGAATAAGTTCACTGGTCGGCAAGGCCCGCTATTCTGTCCTGCCCTGCCCTGTCCAGGGATCACATGTGGAAAAATAGAGAAGTCACGGGTGTCACTATGTGTGCCCTAGAAGATTGTAGAATGTGTGTTTGTGTTTGTGTGTGATTTTGTGTGTCTCCTGGAAGGGAATCAAGCCTGTGAGAGGCCAGAGGCAAGGCCATAGAGCAGCCAGTGTGTAGCAATTATTATGGTGTTTAGGTCAGAGGTCATAATCAGAAGGACAGGATTGCATGTAGAGGAAGCCCTTTAGGGCTTCATAACTCTTTGGCCCAAGCGCAAAGTCTGCAGTTTTCCAGGGTGACTGGGTTGAGCTTTGAAGGTCCATGAGAACAGTTGAGTGACATGGGACTAGTTTAGTGACAACCATGTGGATGGTGGTAGGAACCTTCCTTGGGGGTCACCTGCCAGCCTGGCACCTCTGTGAACTCAGAGCAGGCCCAATCCAGTTGGAACTCCCTTTGAAGCATTAGAGTGGATGCTTGCAGAAGGCTTCCAAGAGTGAGATAGCTGGGAATTGATGGCAATGTCAGGGCTGTCTTGAGGATGCTGAGAGAGTGGTGTTCTTCTAGGGGCCATTCTGGAATATCTTGGCTGTGCGCAGCTGAGCCCTTGAAGTCTCTCAGTGCTACTGGAAGGAAGGCTTCCTGCTGGAGAGTGACAAGCATTTGCCCAGTGATCACATTCTATATTTTACTTGGTCCCACACAGACCTATATACCCCGGATACTGTGGCTGAAACCGTGTAGATCACAGATTGGAAAGGGAGAGCTCAAGAGAAAAGGAGCTACTAAGAAAAAGGGGGGAACGAGGATCTGTAGATGATGTGTGTATGTCTTTTTGAATGTTTTTTTTATGTAGCCTATTGACTGGACCCATTTTCTCTAGGGAGAAATAGTTGTCTGTGCCCTAAAGAGAAAGGATGATAGTGCCTGATGTAGTTATTTTGAGCCTGGGACTTTTGTTAGTGGACTGGAGAGATGACCCAGTGTCTAAGAAACTCTGCTTCTCCAGATGTACCTAGTTTAATTTCACAGCACTCAATGGCTCACAGTCATATATAATGGAATCTGATGCCCTCTTCCAGCAGGCAGATGCACATGGAAATAGATGTTTCACACTTAAAATAAGTAAAACCTCTAGGAAAAAAATGGAGACGTGACAGAAGAACTCAGGAGTAGATATATGCTGGGGGCCTCCTGGTTTGACAAGTGAAAATTGCTCCTTCTGCCTCCTTTCTAGGTGCCCTTTGGTCCACTTGAATCTCCTTAAAGAGCTGCAAGCTATATCTGTGCTGAGCCCTGGCCACAGGCTAATAGCTGGGTGTCTTGGGAGGACACAGAAAGAAAGATCCATGTCTGAGAACCACTTGGGGACTCTGGAGAAAGGAATGGAAGAGTGTGACATGTCCTGAGCAGTGCAGAGTGGTAGGGTGGTCTGGGGTTGTGGGAGGGGTGGAGGCCTGAGCAGAAGAGAGAGATTGTGACAGACTTCCTGACAGTTCAGAATGGTTGCCTGGTTACCATGTTGCCTTGGGCTGCCTAGTAGGTGGTTGGGTTGGGGGCTCAAGCCAGGGCCTGATAGGCAAGTGAGCAGATTGGGATGGAACACTTCTTCTTCTGACATACCCTTGTTCTCACATCAGCGGCATGGTTGATCTGGCTCTTTATCAGGATGGGAGATGTCTGCGGCCTTCACGGGGCATTTGCTGATGTTGATCCTCCCCCCGGAGTCCAGGTGGCAGTGTACAGAAAGGAACACACCTGGGTCCCCAAGCATGAACACCTGGGAAACGGGAGCACTCACCAGTGCGCACAAGGAAGGCCGCCCTTTGCCTAATATCAACCGGGAGCTTCCTAGTGCCAGGTGAGAAGCCAGTGCTGGGCTTAGTGGCCCCTGAGGCAGGTGGTCCTCTGCTTCATGGCATCTGTCAAAGTTCCCCTGTGCCCTTAACTGGATATCTTTGTTGTGCCCATGGTCACAGGTGTCAGCACACCCAGGAGAAGAAGCCTGGCAACTATGGTGGTTACCAGTGTGAGTGGCGTTATGCACAGAGCTGCTAGGTTGTCCAGGGGGCATGGCTACACTCTTGGTGTGTTTCTAAGGCTCCTCCCCTATGGACTATATTGGACTGAGGGTTTCTGTTGAGTTCCCTGAGAGTAGCCTACAGGAACATGTCCTCTCAACCATTCTCCATCCCACAAGCCATTCAGGGGCTGCCGTGTGTCCTAAGTGGTGTGTGTGTCAGGGAGGTGCATTGTGTCCCAGGAGTCCTCCTGACCTGTGACTGCCTCCTCCTTCACATCTCCCCTCTTCACCCCATCCTACCTCATCCTCCCATATACCTACCTCTCAAAACACGCGTGGTCCCACCATGGATACAAGCAGGCACCCAAGCTCATACCTGCTACCCTTTGGGAAATCCTGCAGCCTGCCCAGAAATGCATCTCATGCCTGTCTAGAAATAAAGGCTTGATGGCCATGCTAGAGTCTCATAGCAGCCTGTTGCTTTTTTTGACTCTGCAAGGTCTGAGGGAGTGTACCCATCACCCGCAGTTCCTTCCATCTCCTGTGCACTGCTCTGATCAAGATGAATTATTTTAATGATCTCTGCTTCAGTTCCCCTGCATGTCTGCAGGTGGCAGTATGGGTCCTGATAAGGAGGTGCACTGTTCTTGGATGGACAGGGTGGATGCAGTTCTCCTGAGCTCTTCTTGGGCCAGGAGACATATAGGAAGAAGCAGGGTCCTTGTAACCCACGGCCAATAGCGAATGCCACAGGACTTGGCTAGCAGGACTGTGTAAGCACAGGCTCCAGATCCTCTCTAGATGGCCATGTTGGCCATGGTGACTGGATTTCTCTACACAGGACTTGCAGCAGGGGCTGAATCTTGGTTTATGTGGAAAACAGCTCCTGTCTGGCTGCCCTTGTTTGTGCACAAGGCCACTCTTGCACCCCCATAGTTTTGGTAGTGGAGTCTCCTGTACAACCAGATCTGGATTAGCTCACTTCTAGGACACACACACACACACACACACACACACACACACACACACATATATACACACACACACAGGCAGGCACATTGGTTGGCACATAGGCATGCACACGAGTGCGAGCATGCACATAAACACACACACACACACACACACACACACACACACACACTCAGGCTACTCAGTTTCTCAGGACAGTGATCAGGATCTCAGGAACAGAAAGACTTCCCGGCCAAATGTCCGTTTTATTTACTGAACCCCTCCCCTGCCCTCCTCAATCTCCCTTAGTACCCTCCTATTCAGTCCCCCCTCCATCTCTATCTATCGATCTATTTATCTTGGAGCTGTGCTACAGGTGGAGCTGGGGACCCTGATCTGTCCAGAAAGGAGTGATATCCCAGAACCCTACAAGGCATGGGAACAATATCAAGGTCATATGCAACCTTGCTGTGTGTACCTAGTAGGCCAGGACCCAAGGCAGTGTTATGATTTGTGGTGAATCTTAACAGAAGCAGCCGGAAGAACTTGTGGACTGAAGGATGTTCTATAGATTCCAGGCAGTCAGCTTACCATCCAGGTCAGGTACACTATGAAACCTCTTCACTTCGATGCCCAGCATACATACAGGCAACAGGTTGGTGGCTTCTGCTGACTGGCTAGCTCACCTAGCCTACTAGGGATAAGAGGTTCAGGGCATTACAAGGCCCCTATCCTGTCCTTCCCTGCCCTGTCCAGGGATCTCAAGTGGAAAAATAAAGAAGGCACTGGTGCCAGAGTCTGGGATCTTATAAGCCTGGGAGGTTGGTGTGTGTGTGTGTGTGTGAGTGTGTGTGTGTGTGTGTGTCTGTGTGTGTGTGTGTGTCTATGTGTGTGTTGATTCTCTGTGTGTCTCCTGTAAGGGAATCAAGGATGTGAGCGGCCAGAGGCAAGTCCATAGAGGACCCAGTGTGTAGCAATTATTATGGTGTTTAGGTCAGAGGTGATCATCAGCAGGAAAGAATTGCATGTAGAGGAAGCCCTTTAGGGCTACATAACCCTTTGGCCCTAGCGCAAGGTCTGCTGTTTTCCAGGGTGGCTGGGTTGAGTTTGTGAAGGTCCATGAGACCAGCTGAGTGACATGGGATCAGTTAATTGACAACCACGTGGAAGGAGGCAGGACCCTTCCTTGGCGGTCCCCTGCCAGCCTGGCACCTCTGAGCATTCAGAGCAGGCCCAATCCCGATTGAACTCCCTTTGGAGCATCAGAGTGGATGCTCTCAGTAGGTGTCCAAGAATGAGAATTAGAAAACAATGGCAGTGCTGTCTCAAGGATGCTGGGAGAGTGATCTTCTTCTAGGGGCCATCATAGAAGGTCTTGGCTAAGTGCAGCTGGCCCCTCGAGACACTCAGTGCTACTGGAAGGAAGGCTTCCTGTTGGAGAGTGAAAAGCGTGTGCCCAGTGATCATATTCTATATTTCACATGGTCTCCTGGGTACTGCAGCTGAGATTGTGTGCATCACAGATGGAGAGAAAGAGTTAGAGTGAGGAGGAGGTAGAGATAGAAAGACAGACAGACAGACAGACCGAGATAGGAATAGATACAGGCAGAGCAAGATTGTAGATGTTTGCTGCCCCTGGAAGGCAGCAGAGGCTCTGCTGTCATTGATCCTCCCTCCAGAATCCAGATGTTGGGGCACTAGAAGGCTCAGGTCTGGGTCCACAGGCATGAAGGCCTAGGAAACTGGTACCCTCAGCAGCAGGCACACAGCTGCCTGCCCCTTACCCAGCATCCTCTCTGGAGCCTCCTTTTTCTTCTTTCCTTTCATTCATTGAAAAAAGATGGATTCACATGTATTTTATATGTGTAGGTGCTTTACCCATATACTTATCTACGCATAATGTGTGTAAAGTCTGAAGAGGCCAGAAATGAGCATCTGATCTTGTGGCACTAGGGTTATAAATGGCTGTGAGCTACCATATGGGTAATGACACTCAAACCAGGGACCTCTGAGAGAGTAGTCAGTACTGCACATCTGTGTACACCTGTTCTCCAGAGGATACTACAGCACATTCCCAGTTCTGCTGTACACTTCCTATATTTCTGTTTATTTCACCTACTCTATTACCATAAACATATTGACCAGAGAAAGATTTGTCCTCTTAAAGCCTTAATCCCATCTTCACACAATGGATCCAAATGGCAATGCCTTTTCCCACAAAACACATACCCTCAGGTCTCACTATACTCCGTGTTTCCTCTGCTCCTCAGATATTCTCTTCCTAATGATTGTCTTGTAATTTTTCCACAGGGATCAAATTTGGGTTTGTTTGTGAGATATATTTGTTGGCATAATGAACTGTGGAATTAATGATATGAACAACAACATCACAGCATGTAGTGAATATTAATAACAGCAATGCAGAATTAATAGAACAGAGGTGTAATATATTTATTAATAATCATGACAAATAAGGGATTAGCTTCAGATTTAAAATGATCTATAAAATATAGTCCATGAAAAACAGAAAGACTACCAACAAAATAAACTTCATATAGAATATATCTTAAACTTTCCAGTATTCTACCACAATAAACTATATAGAACATTGTGCAACAGGCTTGTCTTAGCATAGATATTAGTACTATTATCCCGGATTAAATCATTAAAATTTAAAACATTATTTTTTTATTTAGTTTTTACACGAATTATTTAGCCCAACTAATCAATGGCATTAGATTAAAATAGCATGAAGCAGTTTTTCTTATATATATTCCAACTAATTATGTAATAAAAATATAGGGAGTATATTGTGGTAAAACTTTTCCAAATCCTATCAAATATTAAGATTCCTGGTATGGGTTTTTGAGAATAGCTATGATTTCAATGTTGTTTAAATACTTACAAGCATTTTACTCACTTAAAAACCATTTTTCTCAAATGAACTCTGGGATAGTAATTCCCTATCAAGTTAGACTCTTATAGGAAATCTCTATGTGCTCTAATGTTTTAGCTTGTCCTAAAGTAGTGTGCCTCCAGTTGTCATGATCTATTGTCTTTGAAGATATGATTTGTGGGTAAAGGACATTGCATTCTTTACATTAATAAGGTATGACTTGGGTATGTATTCTGTGGTGGGCTTGAAGAGTTTAGGACTCCCAAAAGTATTTCCTATATTAAACTTATAAGGTTGCTTTCTAGTATGGATTCTTTAAAGAATTCAGAGAGCTGAAGACAAGGTAAAACACTTGCCACAGTCTTTACATTTGTAGTTTTTATTTCCAGTGAGGTTTCTGTAGTGAATTTGATGACTTGAGGAGTTGGTAAAAGGTTTCCCACACTCTTTATATCTGTAAAGTTTTTTTCAGGTATGGATTCTTTGATGAACTTGGAAAGGTGAGGATGAAGTAAAGAATTTCCCAGATTCACTATATTTGTAAGTTTTGTCCCCAGTATGAATTCGGTGGTGAGCTTGAAATGATGAGTACTATGTAAATGATTTACAACCCTTATTATATTTATATGATTTGTCTCAGCTATGGGTTCTTTGATGACTTTGGAGAGATGAATATTGCATAAAGGATTTCCCACACTCATTACAGCTGTAAGGTTCTTCTCGAGTATGGCTTCTTTGATGAACTTTAAGATTTGAGGACATTGTAAATTATTTCTCACAGTTATTACATTTATATGGTTTGTCTCACATATGAATTATATCATGAATTTGGAGATTTGAGTACTGGGTAAATAATTTCCCACACACATTACATTAACAAGGTTTATCTCCAGTATGGATCCTTTGATGACCTTGGAGAGTTGAAGACTGAGTAAAGGATTTCCCATACTCATTAAATTTGTAAGGTTTATCTCCGGTATGGATTCTTTGATGACGTTGAAGATTTGAAGAGAAAGTAAAGGATTTACCACACTCATTACATTCATAAGGTTTAGCTCCAGTATGGATTCTTTGATGACCTTGGAGAGTTGAAGAGCGAGTAAAGGATTTGCCAAACTCATTACGTTTGTATGGTTTATCTCCAATATGAATTCTTTCATGACCTTGGAGAGTTGAAGACTGAGTAAAGGATTTCCCACACTCATTACATTTGTAAGGTTTATCTCCAGTATGGATTCTTTGATGACATTGGAGAGTTGAAGACAGAGTAAAGGATTTCCCACACTCATTACATTTGTAAGGTTTATGTCCACTATGGATTCTTTGATGACATTGGAGAGTTGAAGAGCAAGTAAAGGATTTCCGACACTCATTACATTTGTAAGGTTTATGTCCAGTATGGATTCTTTGATGACGTTGTAGAGTTGAAGAGAAAGTAAAAGATTTCCCACACTCATTACATTTGTATGGTTTATCTCCAGTCTGAATTCTTTGATGAACTTGGAGATTTGAAGAGCAAGTAAAGGATTTCCCACACTCATTACATTTGAAAGGTTTATGTCCAGTATGGGTTCTTTGATGAACTTGGAGAGTTGAAGAGCAACTAAAGGATTTCCCACACTCATTACATTTGTAAGGCTTATCTCCAGTATGGATCATTTGATGTCTTTGTAGAGTTGAAGAGCAAGTAAAGGATTTCCCACAGTCATTACATTTATAAAGGTTTTCTCCAGTATGGATTCTTTGATGAAGTTTAAGTGTTGAGGAATGTCTAAATGATTTCTCACAGGTATTACATTCATACTGTTTATCTCCAGTATGAATTTTTTCATAACCTTGGAGAATTTAGTAATGGGTAAAGGCATTCCTACACTCACTATATTTGTAAGGTTTTTCTCCAGTGTTGATCCTTTGATGATCTTTCAGTGTTGCGGACAGTCTAAAGGATTTCTCACAGATATTGTATATATATGATTTGTCTGCAGTATGAATTCTTTGATAAACTTTGAGATTTGAGTTCTGGGTAAAAGATTTCCCATACACATTACACTTGTAAGGTTTTTCTCCTTTGTGGATTCTTTGATGAACTTGGAGATTTGAGTACCGGGAAAAGGATTTCCCACACTCATTACATTTATAATGTTTATCTCTGGTCTGGATTCTGTAGTGAACATGAAGACTTGAGGAGTTGGTAAAGGATTTCCCACACTCACTACATTTGTAAGGATATTCTTGAGAATGAATACTTTGATGATCCTGGAGAGCAGAGGATGAGGTAAATGATTCCCCACATTCATTACATTTTTGACATTTTTGTCCAGTGTTAATGCAGTGTTGAGCTTGATGTTTTGAGGACTGTGTAAATGATTTCTTCCTCTTAGCACATTTATAAGTGTTATGTCCACTGTGGATTCTTTGATGATCTTGAAGTTTTGAGGACTTGGTAAATGATTTTCCACACAGATTACATTTACAAAATTTACATCCCATATGTATTCTGTGTTGACCTTTAGGTTCCTTACATAATATTTTCCTATTTCTGAGCAGAATGGAATTGTATTTCAAAACTTGTTGTGAACCTTTTCCCTGCGGGGCCTCCAAATGTGAAATTATAAGTGGCACAGACTGAGTTCTCTCAGGAGTATCCAGAGCTTCTTGATCTTTTGTTTCAGAAATGAAACACATGTATTTTTCACACAGATCATTTCCATAATGACATGTTTTATGAACTTCACTGTCATGTGAATATTCCCAGAACTTCTTTCTATCCAGCTCTGAAAGGCCATTACAAGCAAATATTCTTGGTATTTCTTTCAGGAAATAATCATGGGTACACTCCTTTGGGAATTGCTTCTTGGTATGGTTAGAAGACAAAACTGAAAGAAATGAAGGCATATCATTATCTGATATTTCAGGTGCATATTAATGTAATATAGGTATATATTACATAAACTGGCATCAAACTGGGGATCATAGCAAAATGGTACAACACAGAACTACAGCAAATTTTTCCAAGGAAACA
Organism: Acomys percivali; assembly: GCA_907169655.1. Taxonomy (NCBI): domain Eukaryota; kingdom Metazoa; phylum Chordata; class Mammalia; order Rodentia; family Muridae; genus Acomys; species Acomys percivali. Next base: position 28,884 of record CAJRSG010000149.1, read on the forward strand.
AATATGCTGATCATAATGGATGTTAGGAGATATCTCTTGAAACTACCATATATTTTGTAATATATATTAACGTCTTCATTAAGTATTCATTGGAACAAGAAGAACACTATGATGGGCAGATCTGGGCCCAGGGGTTCTGCTCGATATATGGCACCAACCAAGGACAACATGTATATTCATCATCAAACACCTACCCTGACCTAGCCTCGGGACAGAATATTCTCCACAGTTAAGTGGAGACTGGGTACTGATTTTCACATGAACACTGGTGCCCCTTATTTTGCCATGTCCCCTAGATGTGGAGGCTCGATGGTACTCAGAGGAAGGATAGCAGACTACCAAAAAGAAATTTGATAACCTATCATCATATTCAAGGGGAGGAGGTCCCCAGCAGTCACAGTCATAGGGAATGGGAATGGGGTGAAAGCAAGTGGAAGGGAAGAATGGGAGAATGCATGGTATGGGATAGCAATTGAGATGTAATATGAATGATTTTATTTTTCAATAAAAAAACAAATAACGCGGGAATCCAAGTTGTCACCGAACAATAAGCCATGTATATGAGCTACTCCGAGTAGACCAGGGCCATAAATGGAGCAACAGATTGCTGGACATTGAGAACTGTAGGTGAGTGGGGCCCCAAAGGCCGCAGACGAAACAGAGGGCCTACCCCCCTGGGACAAGCAACATCCCTGAGGTGCTAAACGCACTCTGCAAACTCTGGAACGGAATCCACATGAAAACTGCTGCCTGCATATAAAGCACAAACTCGCTGTTTGGGGAGGGGATTTTCCAGAATCTCCAGCCAGAGGAGTCTCAGTGAAGAGGGTGAATCTGCTCTAGGATTCTTCCTTCCACACCGCCCCAAAACTGCGGAGGTCAACACCTAGGCCGAGTAGAATCACAGGCCGCGGGATTCAACAGAGACAGATAAAGTGGGACTGCAGCTGCCTGGCCATCTTGGGCCAGAGGAGTAAATGCCTAGAAATAATCAAACTCAGGACTGAAATCAATAAATTAGAAACAAAGTGAACAATCCAAAGAATCAGCAAAATCAAGAGTTGGTTCTTTGAGAAAATTAACAAGATAAACACACCGTTAGCCAATCTAACTAAAAGACAGAGAAACACTATCCAAATTAACAAAATCAAAAATGAAAAGGGAGACATAACAACAGACACCGAAGAAATACAAAAAATCGTATGATGCTACTTCAAAGGCATTTATGCCACAAAATTTGAAAATTTAAAGGAAATGGACAAATTTCTCTACTGATTCCATTTACCAAAATTGAACCAAGAGCAGATAAACAAATTAAATACCCCTATTTTGCCTATAGAAATAGAAGCAACCATTGATAGTCTCCCAACAAAAAAATGCCCAAGGCCAAATGGTTTCAGCGCAGAATTCTTCCAGACCTTCAAAGAGGAGCTAATACCGATACTATTCAAGCTATACCGAAAGCGAGAAATGGATGGAACATTAACAAATTCCTTCTATTAGGCCACAGTCACATTGATACCTAAACTTCACAAAGACCCAACAAAAAAAGAGAATTTCAGACCAATTTCTCTTATGAATATTGATGCAAAAATATTCAACCAATTACTCGCAAAGCGAATATAACAGCATATCAAAGATATCCTTCACCATGACCAGGAAGGATTCAATCCAGGCATGCAGGGATGGTTTAACATACAGAAATCCATCAATGTAATACATCATATAAACAAACTGAAAGAGAAAAACCTCATGATCATCTCTTTAGATGCAGAAAAAGCATTTGACAAAATCCAACACCCATTTATGTTTAAAGTTCTGGAGAGATCGGGAATACAAGGCACTTATCTAAACATAATAAAGGCTATATACAGCAAACCAACAGCCAACATTAAATTAAATGGAGAGATACTCAAGGAAATCCCTCTAAAATCGGGAACCAGACAAGGCTGCCCACTTTTCCCATATCTCTTCAATATAGTTCTTGAAGTTCTAGCCAAAGCAATAAGATAGCAAAAGGAGATCAACGGGATCCAAATGGGAAAGTAAGAAGTCAAATTATCCCTATTTGCAGATGATATGATAGTGTATAGAAGTGACCCCCCAAATTCCACCAAAGAACTCCAACAGCTGATATACACCTTCAGCAAATTGGCAGGATACAAAATAAACTCAAAATAGTCAGTAGCTTTCCTGTATACAAATGAGAAACAGGCAGAGGAAGAAATTAGAAAACGACTCCCTTCATGATAGCCACAAACAATATAAAATAACTAGGAGTAACTCTAACCAAACAAGCGAAGAACTTATTCGAAAAAAACTTCAAACTTCTGAAGAAAGAGATTGAAGATGACATCAGAAGATGGAGGGACTTACCTTGTCCATGGATCGGGAGAATCAACATATTAAAAATGGCCATCTTACCTAAAGCAACTTACAGATTCAATGCAATCCCTATCAAAATACCTACAAAGTATTTTGAAGATATTGAAAGATCAATTCTCAAATTCATATGGAGAAACAAAAAACCCTGAATAGCAAAAACAATCCATTACAATAAAAGATCCTCTGGAGGAATCTCCATACCTGATCTCAAGCTGTACTATAGAGCAACAGTAATTAAAACAGCATGGTACTGGCAAAGCAATAGGCTAGTAGATCAATGGAATCGTATCGAAGACCCAGAGATGAATCCACACACATTTGCTCACTTAAATTAACTGGATGTCTACCTGTAGGAAAATGCAATGAAACCCTTATTTGTCACCATGCACAAAACTCAAGTCCAAGTGGATTAAAGACCTCAACTTAAAACCAGAGACATTAATTCAGTTAGAGGAAAAAGTGGGGAAGAGCCTGGGACACATAGGCACAGGACACAACTTCCTGAACAGTGCACCAACAGCCCAGGCCTAATTGTCAACAATTAATAAATGGGACTTCATGAGGCTGCGAAGTTTCTGTAAGGCTGGAAACATTGTCAAGGGAACAAAGTGACAGCCAAACAGACTGGGAAACGATCTTCACCAACTCTTCATCTGACAAAGGTTTAATATCAAAAATATATAAAGAACTCAAGAAATTAAACAGCATAAAACCAAACAGCCCAATTGAGAAATGGGGCTTGGGACTTAACAGAGAATTCTCAACAGAGGAATATCAAATAGCCAAGAAACACTTAGAGAAATGCTCGTCCTCATTAGTCATCAGAGAAATGCAAATGAAAATGACACTGAGATTCCCTCTTACACCCATCAGAATGGCTAAGATCAAAAACTCAAGTGACACTGCCTGCTGGCGAGGATGTGCAGAGAGAGGAACACTCCTTCATTGCTGGTGGGAATGCAACCTAGTACAACCACTATGGAAATCTATCTGGCACTTTCTCAGAAAAATGGGAATAGGGCTTCCTCAAGACCCAGCTATCCCACTCCTGGGAATATACCCAGAAAATGCGCTACCCTCCAACAGGGACATATACTCAACCATGTTCATAGCTGCTTTATACATAATAGCCTGAACATGAAAACAGCCTAAGTGTCCATAAGTAGAAGAATGGACTAAGAAACTGTTACATTCACACTATGGAATACTACTCACCTATTAAAAACAAGGAATTCCAGAAATTTGTGGACAAATGGATTGATCTAGAAATTATCATAATGATTGTGTTCACCCAGACGCAAAAGGAGACAAATGGTATATACTCACTTATATCAAAACAATAGTCCCAGGGATACGTACCATGAAAAATTTTACTTACCAGGAAAGTGGGTCAGAGGAGAGGTCATCCTATTGAGACTTTAGGCGAGAATACCATGGAGGAATGGGGAAATAGTAGGACCCACATGGTCCTGAAAACCTACAAGAAGAACTTTATGACAGGCAGATGCAGGTCCTGGGGTCCTCCTCAAACTAAGGCACCAGCCAAGGAGAATATAGGTAGTAAACTTCAAATCCCTACCAAGACCTAGCCGACAAACATGATATTCTCCACCGTTGAGTGAAGAGTGAGATCTGACTCTCACACGAACTCTGGTGCCACTTTTCTGACAATATCCCCTGGATGGGGAGGCCTGATGGCACTCAGAGGAGGGATAGCAAGTTACCAGGAAGAGACTCGATATCCTAAGAGTATATATAAGGGGAGGAGGTCTCCCTCAATCACAGACATAGGGGAGAGTAGAAGGGGGGATGTGGGAGGGAGGGAAGAATGGGAGGAAACAGGGGAAGGGCTAACAATCGAGATGTAATACGAATAAATTTTTTAAAAAGTCTGTAACAGTGACTCGGGGTGCGCCTCCTCCCTCCCTCCCGAGTGAGTGTCACGGCCCCGTGACACATGTCAGCAGTAAACCTTGTGCCTTTGCCTCAAACAAACAAAACAAAACAAAAACAAACAATGCAAATAAAGTATTAATTGGAAAAGATAATGTCAAACAAAATTGTTGTAGCTATCACACATGAATAGAAACATACTTTTCACTGTGAAACTCAATTAACAATATGGACACTAATCATTATCTTAAATACATGAACAAATTAATGACCGAAATGAACAATTACAGAACTTATTTCAGTTTTTCACCTGAATGCAAGATTTATCAATGATTTTAAAATCAAAGAGAATATTAATAAGAACACAAGAGAAAAAATGATAAAAATTTTAGTGTATCATGTAAAACCCATGCGCAGTACATGAAAAAAAAGGGTTTCAAAATTTTCAAAAACATTAAGGAATATTCACTAAGACTAATAAGATCTTTAGAAACCAACGAATTCTTAACAAGTTAAACATCTTTATGTCCCTAAAATCAAATTTGAATCCACAGTACTATATATATATATCTTTATTTTAAATTAAAATATGAAGTTCCAGACCTGACATTTGAACAGTCAAGCATAACTTAAAATAAATTTGTATTGAAGTGAAAATTCATTCCATTTACCATTGCTTCTTCCCTCCAGCATCACTCAGGTAACATTCTATGGTCCCTACTCTCATTCTCATGTTAAAAACATGTTTTACTTAGAATTTGCTTCTATGTCTTCATGTTTGGGTTGTGTGTGTGTGTGTGTTTGTGTGTGTGCAGATATATGGATATGTGTACTTACAAGTACATAAAAAGGCCTCTGTATGTGTTCTTCTTTTTTATCATTGTATATTGTTTCATATATATGAACACTATTCCTTAGAAAATCCAGACTGCAGATGAAATGTAATATAATGGGAGAAATGTGTAGTAGTTTCTCAACTAGAAGAGAACAAAAGATAAATATAAAAGAAGAAATATTTTTGACAAATATTTAAAAGTAGCACTCAAAGATGTTGCTACAAGGCATGCATGGTGTGTGAGTAGCAGGGACAGAGAGAGAGTGGACCAAGTGTGTAGCCAAGTTGTGGACTCTGAAACAGCATTGCATTTCCTGGATAAGAGGAGGCATCCTAGGAACTATGGGCAAATCAACCAAGCCCCATAGGCTGATACCCAGGTTCAAAAGGCACACTGTCCCAGGTTTTAGTCACCCAGTACCTTCCAGCCTACCCAAACCTGGGTTACAAAAATACATGGCTGCAGCTAGAAGAAACATTTTCTGGGAACCAGGGACATGGTTTGAGCGTCTGGCCTGCAGTTCTAATTTTCTTAATGTTAATATCTGCTGGACAATAGGAGTAGACAGGGTATCATTCCAAAATGGAGACATCCAGCAAGCATAGCGTCTGAGAATCAGGAGCTCCGTGAGTGCAGAGCACGCAGTTGGCTGCTCAGTGGAGCCTACTCCAAAATGCCAGCAATCTCCCATGTCCCCTAGAGAAACAATGGTATCCAAATTCGCAAGAAGAAACAATTCTATGCTCTGGCCTTCTGAATACTCCTGGAATTCTGAGAAACACACCAGCCTATTTTT
>CAJRSG010000161.1:0-35750 GCA_907169655.1 Acomys percivali
TTCAGATGCTCCTGTGTGCAAAGTCATTCAGCACTCTAGAAGTAAAATACAACTGATGTCTCTGGAACCTGATCTTCAGTGAGGCTTTCACAAGAGTGAAGTGCACCTCTGTCTATGATTTAAACCTTTCATTTTCATAGCTGCTTAGTCATAGTGTTCAGTCTGCATATTCTATCACTTTTCATCACATTTGAAATACTCTTTATTTCAACTGTTCTCTGTGTCATAGGAAATGTATCTGACCTAACTGAATTTTATTTTCCCTTTCCTAGTCACCATATTGCCAAATTTTGTTTCTCTGAAGATATTGAATCTTAAAGACCAACAATTTCCAGATAAGGAAATATCAGAAAAGTTTGGTAAGTTAATAAAACAGTATTTCTTAATTTATTCTTTCCCTCATCATCTTCCTTCTCCTTCTTTAGTGAACCCACAGCAAAGCAAGCTGTGTACAGTTGTTCCTTGACGTCCATGACATTGGGTCCAGGGCCTGCTGCTGCTACAAACACCAGAGACGCTCTATTTCATCATATAAAATAGTGGCAGTGCTTTCCTATGCCCCACATCTCCAGACACTTTCAACCATCTCTCCACTGCCTTCAGTATCTAATGCAGTGTAAATGCTATGTAAATAATGTTACACTGTGTTGTTCTGGGCATAATGAAGAATGAAATTGTCTGTACATGTTTGGTATAAACCAGTTTTATAATTTGAGCCAGTGGTTGGTCGATGTTCTTATACTTTAGCAAACTAACTTCTCTATCCACTTCCCCCACAAAGAAAGCAGAATGATACACATAGGAAATGTTTACTACTTTTGACTTAAGAAATGACTATGAAGCCCAGTGTGGTTATACACACATTGAATCCCAGCACTCCATAGGGAAAGGCAATAGGATCTCTATTTGAGGCCAGCCTAGTATACAGATCAAGACCAAGGAGAGCCAGGGCAGGCTGAAAAAGAATACATTACCTGGAAAGCTCTCTGCCAGAGCTTCCTTGTATCTCAGTGGTAAGCAGTCCAAAGGTCAGCAATGCAAGGTTCACAGCAGGTGGTCCAGGCACAGTGAAGCTCCTCCAGCAAAGATCAACAGTTTAAGAATATGATAAGCAACACAAAGGATCCTCCCAGCCGGGGTCTACAGCTCAAAAATCAGCACAGCTCTGTGTGGCTTCTACTCAGCTAGCCACAAGCTGAAGCACATTCAATGTCCCTCCCTTCTACTTTCTGTGCATCTCTTTTTCTGTCCTCCTGACTTCTTATTCTCTATGGCTTTTTCCTATGTTCACTGCCTGTCAACTGGTTGCTTGCTCTGCCTCTTGACCTATGGTTGACTTTATTTAATTCTGTTCAATATAAAGTGCTTGGATTAAACGCATGTGCTAGGGCTGACCCACACCACAACTAGAAACAGGTTTTTTCCAGTAAACAACACAATCTCGGGGTTCACAGTGTGATCAAATATCCTACACCACTGATCCTTTTTCTTTTTCCTGTGAAAAGGACAGTGATAAAGGGGGCTTCTAGGACTCCAGAGTGTCACGGGCACACACTGCTCATATTGGAACACCCCACAGGAGATGGCTTTGTTGTGTCTCCCACAGCACAGGCCCTGGGCTCTCTCAGGAACCTGGAGGAACTGCTTCTTCCCACTGGGGACGGGATTCACCAAGTGGCCAAACTGATTGTCCGGCAGTGTCTGCAGCTTCAGCGTCTCCGAGTCCTTGATTTTATCAAGACTTTGGATGATGACAGTGTGATGGAAATTGGTGAGTTTACCTTTAAAAAGGGTTTCCCTCATGTGGAAGCAGCGATCTCATTGGAGCTGCCTGCTGCAGGTGTCTAGAACGGGAAAGGCTGCCAGAGCCTTCCTCATTTCCACTATCATGCTTCTTCTTCTTGTGCCCTTCTGTAGACTTGGATTTATCCTGGTCTGACTAGAAGGGCAACAGCCTTTTTTTTTTATAGTGGGGGTGGGTGGGTTGGATGTAGGGGGTGAAGGAAGGGAGGTATAAAAGCATCCAGTCTGTGGTTTTGTTTTCCCAGGGCCTGGGATTGAACTCAGTGCCTCAGCACAGTGCATACCCCACAGCACGGTACAATTGTGTCCTCACAGTTGATGTTTCAGTCACCTGCCCAGGTCCTCCGTTAGTCAACTGTTACTGACAATGTGTAAACGATGGTTCAAAAAGCTGAAATATAGAGCTGCGTCCATTTTCCTGTGCACGTACTGAAACATTTGTTATTTAAGTCAGGGTAGCAGTCCTGTGAAGGCACAACCCTTCACCAGTGACCTGAAGCCCAAGCTGTGTCCATTCTCCAACACTGCCTTACGCTTTCTCACATAGATGACCTACACACTGCTCTGTCTCATTGTAGCTTCATTTGCCACTCAGCTTTTCAGGTAAGGGAATCATATATAATAGCCCTTCTTTGTCTTTTTTCACCCCAAATTGTGTTTGTGCCTTATATTCAGAGTAACCCATGAGATCAGAGTGCCTTGAGTTCACTGCCGAGTATTGTTTCATTTTTGACCATATGTGCCTTCTGTGTGTTCATCTTATGCCCAGATCACAAGATCCCCAAGACCACTCATGAGCCACTTCCAATGCAAACACACAAGGGTCTTTATTATAAGCTCTAAGCTTGGGCCCACACCATCACCAATGTAGCAGATCTCATATGCAAGGTCCTGAGCCCAGAGAGAGAGGGGTTTTCATAGATTGCAGCAAGCAAGCAAGCAAAGCGGGTTTCCATCCTGGCAAGTGTCTCGTTGGCTGACATTTCTAGGGGAATGTTGCCCTTTAGACTGATTAGTTCGATTCTGGTGCCAAACTACAAATGGCTAACTCTTATAAGATCTGAAGAAGTGTCTGGACTTTCGGTCCTTTCAGGTTTCCAGATGGTTGATTACTCTATGTTTGTGCCAAGTGTACATTCTTTGGTTTTTCCTGGGACTGGAATTTAGGGCTTGGTCACCCTAGTACAAAATGGAGGTTTTAAGCAAAATGGAGTCACTTTGGTTTGTTATCCACTTAGTAGGCACTTGAGTTGATTTTAGGAGTTGGTTGCTATGAAGTGCTTCTAAGAGCATTCTCATACAATGTTCATGTTTAGGTATCGCTAGGAGGAGAATTTCTGTCTTACCTCACATAGACTGATTAAAACCACTTTTTTTTTTTTTTTTTTAGTTAGATGTGTCACATGCCTGTAAGTTAACACTTGGGAAGTTAAAGGTTTCCTTGGCTAAATAGCAAGTTCAAGGCCATGCTAGATCACAGGAGACTTTAAGCATTGTTGTTCAGTGTCAGGTGGGTAGCTTGGCTTGTGTGTCCAGTGGGCTAATGAATGTGCAGTTTGCTCAGATCAAAGATCCCATTTCTCTCAGGGATGGCTAGAGTGCTCAGGGTGAGGCACGTGTGGTAGGCTGGGATGTGGAAAGAGTTTTCCACTGAGTGTTACAGTTTAGTTCCTTTAGGATGAAATTGCTGGTATCAGATGGCAGTCAAAACTTGATAGCTACATAAGCCTATGTTGATAACAAAAGTGTCACAGTTAAGCTGCTATGGTGAGCATGGCAGAGGATGTGGGTGGATGCCCCAGAAGGCAGGGTCTGTGAGATGCAGGCCCAGTGGGTGTTTGACCTGTGGGCAGCTCCAGTCCTGCTGCAGTGGAGTAGGCTTCAGCTGCTGCCATGGCAGCTACACTATCACTGCCTTGGCTTCCTTGATTGGCAGTCAAGCCCTGGGCATCCAGCAGTGATTCTTCCCCAGAATAAATGGAGTCTCAGATGGTCATGGTGGAGGTATTGTGTGAGCATGAGAGATGAAGCCAGCCGTTACTCATGAATCAGAGATTTATAAACCTTAGGCAATGGGGAGGGGTTTGAGGGTGAATGTGTGTGATTCTCTGGGGGGAGGGACACCAGGTACTCAGTTTGCATGCAGTGGTACAGTACCTTATTTACATGCAGTAGCATAAGGTCCTATCACAGGAAGGAGAACACAGTACTTAGCCTATGCGTGGGGGCAGGGGAACTTCCAGATAGGATTAAAGGTCATTTGCTGTAGGGTAGGATCTCCTTAGCATAGGGTAGGGAACTTCCAGGAATCCCTAGGTGCTTGCTGAACAGGTTCTCTCAGGAAAGGGTCAGGCCTGTAATCTCCCCTGCTGGCTATGTGACACTCCTTAGATTTCTAGGGTTCAGAAAGGGAACCTAGCTGAGAAGGGGAGTGCTGTTGCTGCGTGCTGAAGTGGAGGCTATCCAGAAGCACCAGGCTTCAGCCTCTCCAGAAGAGCCCCACAGAGCACAAAGAAACATAGCAACCACCTTTCCGTGGTGCTATGCCAGCTTTCACCCTCATCAGAGGGTGCTTGACATTCTGTCTCTAGTAGATATTACAGTCTCTCACAGGTCAGGTACTCTGTGATTTCCATGGGGTAAGAAACCCCAAAGCTTTAGTTGAGGAGCTGAGGGATGTCTTTCAGATTGACTAGCATCTGAAAGAAATGCAGAACAGAGGAAAAAGACATGACTATACCTTTCTGAGATGGGCCTCAGATGCCAGGCAGACCCCGCCTGACCCATGGAGGCTTGGCTTAGAGGCACTGCCCTAGAGGTCAGGAATTCTGAGAAGAAAAACACATTATCTTAAGGCGAACCCATCTTCCTAAGGATGGTCTCCTAGCCAGGTCCCTGACCTGCTCCACAGGGTTAACACTTAAAGGAGGAGCTAAGGGCATGTCTCCACCTGAGGTAGGTTCCATTCTTTGCACCATAATTAGTTCCAGAGGTATGTTTAAATCTCCAGTGGTGCTCTTTAGATTATGTGAGGTCCCAAGTTTATGCCCAAACACCACAAAAGTTAGTCAGTCAATCTATCCATCGATCGATTGATCTCAGCCTCCTTGTCCACCTTCCTATAATTCTTTTATATATTCTTCTTTTATATATTCTATTATATATTCAACCTACGTTCAAAGCACATGTAGAGCTGTAAGATCTTTCTAGTAGACTATTGCTTTTTATCTGTGGTGGCACTTCCTGCCTTACCTCACTTCTTGTATATATTTTTTTCTTTTTTTCCGAGACAGGGTTTCTTTGTTTATTCTTAGCTGTTCTTGACTTGCTTTGTAGACCAGGCTGGCCTTGAACTCACAGCGATCCACCTGCCTCTGCCTCCCGAGTGCTGGGATTAAAGGCGTGCTCCACCATGCCCGGCTACTTTTTGTATATTAAGACAGGCAGCCAGTATCATTTTCATGACTTTCCCTGCCTTTTACTTTAAGTTTCCTGTGACTCACCAAGGCTACACAGAGAAACCCTGTCTTGTAAATCCAAAAAACAAACAAACAAACAAAACTGAAAAAAAAGAAATAAAAATTTAATAACATATCTACCTTACTAAGGTTTTCAAAACATTGGCTCTCTTCTACTATGTGGGTTCTATGGATCAAACTTGGTCATCAGTCTTGCCTAGAGGGTCTCCTTTTCTTCTGAGCCAGCTCAGTGTGGAAACAGTATTCATCTTTCAATCATCTTTCAATAGACAACTGACAAGTTACTCCTAGCCAATGTTTCAATTTTACAACTAGGAGACAGAACTTATTCCATAACAACAGAGAACTATTCCAGTGTGATGTGGAGATGAAAGGAAACCAGAGGACAGCATGCCATGGATGGGGAGCACTGAGCTTTTCTCTGGTCCTTCCAGAAGAGTATTCATTCAAGAAGTGAGAAATAATCCCTGACAATCACAGAAGATCTCTATTCACAACAGAGCAGAAACACTGTCTAAGGCCTCTGTCCTTAAACTCAAGCTACAGCATGATCCTGGGTGAAATCTACCCCAACCTTCCTCATATTCAGTGAAAGTGGTTAGACAATTAAAAACAAAACAAAGGCTCCACTAGATCATCACTTCCAAAGTCATGGCCCATGGTGATTGAGAACTCACCATGAGTCTGGTTCCATTTCCTTCAGAGCCCCTGCTCTCAGTAACCTGCGAGTCCCTTCTTAGCTATAGGTGGAAGTCACTGTAGCAGCCACTGAGAGGACAAACTTTTAGGACTGTCACCATCTCTTCTCTGCAAAAATGGAGACACCATTGCTTCAATTATTCAATCCTCTGTAAGGTAACATGTTTCATAGCTGTGTTTTACCTTGACATATATCCTCCTGTGAGACCAGAAGTCCTCATTGCCCTGACAACCACAACTCTCTGTGCTCAACTTTCTGGTTTCTGCTTCCCCCTTGCAGTTTGAACCAGGTGGTTCCCTAGTAACCAGGCAGCTGCTTGGTGCTTTCCAAGGACAATCTCTCACACATCATGCTCTCACTTCCACTGTCTGGGTTGGGAGCAGTACAGTAACTTGTCACCATGATTAACCTCCTCAGGATTCTCTTTCCATAAATGTTTTATTTTCCAGCTAAGGTAGCAACCAGCGGAGGTTTTGAGAAACTTGAGATCTTAAGCCTTTCACTGAATCACAAGATTACCGAGGAAGGATATAGACGTTTCTTTCAAGCTCTGGACAACCTGCCACACTTGCAAGAGCTGGACATCAGTAGATATATCCCAGAATGCATCCAAGTTCAGGCCACCACTGTCAAGGCTCTGAGTCAGTGTGTGTCCCGACTGCCCAGCCTCACCAGGCTCAAGATGCTCAGTTGGCTCCTGGATGACGAGGACATGAAAGTGATCAATGCTGTGAAGGAAAGACACCCCCAGTCTAAACGCTTGTTTGTCTTCTGGAAATGGATATTGCCCTTCTCTCCTGCCACTCAGAAGTGACGGGTGCAGCAGAAGGCTAATGGCAGGTCTGAAAACCTGATTTCCTAAAACACTTTACTGTAGCTGAGCATTGTGGCACACAACTGTACTTTCAGCATTTTGGAGACCATAACAATAATGGGAGAATCAAGTTCAGACCCGCCTTGGTTACATAGCAAGACACTGCCTCAAAACTAAAGGCATAACTAAACATCATGTTAAAGAATATTTGCTAACTGTATAGGCTGATATCGTTTTAAAAGCCCATGTGCTCATCATTGAACCTGGGAGCTATGATGAGCAGGGCCTTGGCAGTCCTTGTACAGTCCTCCTGTCTAAAGACTGGAGCTTCATTCAAGTTCACACAGAGAACCTGCCATGACCAAGGTCAACAGGAATGGTGTGGGGGAAAGGACCATCTCGATCTATGTAAAGCCACAACATGGAAGGAGTATCTGATGGAGGTTAGAAATGGCCTGTCCACAGATTGAATTGTGGGGCCCCAGAGGGATCCCCCTATTCAAGACCCCTGAGGAACAATGAGACCCCAAAAGGCTTGATCTAGGGGCCAAGCAGACTCCATAACAGGCTTTATTTTCTTGTTAGTTCAAAGCATGCCTAACCCTCCATTCCTCAGAAATGAGCCCAGCAGTCTCTGGAAATACTGCAGAATGTGGACAGCCAATCAGAGATGGCTTAGCCACCTGGCTGGAAGAAGCTAAAATTACTTAAGGTTGGTTTAGTGCTGATCTGATTGCTTAAGGAAGATTTACTGCTGGTCAGGAAATCTCCTGCTTTATGATTAACTCATGCCCATTGACCTAGGGTCTCCTGAATTTTCTCAGCTTCCCTGGCTTTCTAGTTTGAATGATTACTTAGCCCTCCTGGAATTCCCTGGAATATCCTTAAAGACAGCCTGTGAGCTCACCTGAGGTCACCATTGTGCCTAAGTGGTGATCCTAGCATGCTAATGATTACCTACCCACCTGCCCCCAGGAATTCCCCTGAATGACTTTAAAGAGAGCCTTTGAGCTCACCTGGGGGTCACCATTGTGTCTAAGTGGTGACCTCACCATGCTGGATTTCTGCAGAATAAACGCTCTTTGTTGCTTGCATATTATTTGGGGGTCTTCAGTGCATTGTGAATCCTAACAGAATCATTCCCACACTTGATGAAGCATGAGTTGACAATGTTACCACAGGATGAAGCTGACTCTTCTTGGGAGATGCTCTTAGTTTTTGCAGGGCTTTTGCGTATCCACCAGCCTAGGTATGTTGTGCTTGCTTACAAAATCTCTCATCAATTTCCAATGTGAGAAAAAAATTGGGCTTAGAGTAAACTGCTGTTGTTCCAGAGGCTTTTGAGAATTTTGCATGTGCTGTAATGTCCTTAGGGTTTTCTTTCTTTTTCCTTCCATACAGACAGTTGACATGAATACATGTAACATATGTACAAAAAACAGAACAGATGGACACATTTACATGTGGCATATCTATATGCATATTTACAACTTATGGATGAAGCAAATTTCAGCAGGCCTCAGCGTTTGTTCTATGTATTCAGCTCTATTTATACAATTTTAACATGGAGTCCTTATGACAGAAGAATAATTGCCTCACAGCAATTAGCAGGATAATGGATTACATGGTATTCTAAACATACTGCATTACAATTGGTTCATGGTGGGTATAGAATAATAATAATTCATGTCATGTGTTAACACTAAGTCCATAGTTTAAGGATATATGGCAAGATAAATGTGTATAGGACTTTCTATTAAGAAATTCTTTTTTATTATTTAATTAATTTATTCAGATTACATCTCAATTATTATCCCATCTCTTGTATTCTCCCATTCCTCCCTCCCTCCCACTTTCACCCTTTTTCCCTCTCCTATGTCTATGACCGAGGGAGACCTCCTCCCCCACTGTATGATCATAGGTTATCAAGTCATTAAGAAATTCTTTACCCTGCACAAAACTAAAGTCCAAGTGGATTAAAGATCTCAACATTAAGCCAGACACACTAAATCTGTTATAAGATAAAGTGAGGAAGAGCCTTGAGCTCATTGGCATAGGAGACAACTTTTTGAACAGAACACCAATAGCTCAGGCTCTAAGATCAACAGTTAGTAAATGGGATCTCATGAAACTGAAAAGCTCCTATAAGGTAAAGGAAAGTCAATAGAACAAAACTACAGAGTAGGAAAAGATCTTTACCAACCCTATATCTGACCAAGGGCAATATCCAAAATATATAAAGAACTCAAGCAATTAAACACTAACAAACCAAATAATCCAATTAGAAAATGGGGTACAGAACTAAATTGAGAATTCTCAACAGAGGAATATTGAATGGCTGAGAAACACTTGAATAAATGCACAATGTCCCTAGTCATCAGGGAAATGCAAATCAAAACAACTCTGAGGTTCCTTCTTATACCCATCAGAATGGTTAAGATCAAAACTCAAGTGACGGCACATTCTGGCAAACTTGTACAACCACTTTGGAAAACAATCTGGCACTTTCTCAGAAAATTGAGAATAGTTCTACCTCATATCACTCCTGGACATATACCTGAAAGATGCTCCACCGTACAACAAGGACATTTGCTCAACTATGTTTATAGTAGCCTTATTCGTAATAGTCAGAATCTGGAAACAAGCCAGATATCCCACAACCAAAGACTGAATAAAGAAACTGTGGTAGTGAGTTGTGGTGGCTTATGCATTTAATCCCAGAATTTGGGAGACAGAGGCAGACAGATCACTGTGAGTTTGAGGCCAGCCTGGCCTACAAAGCGAGTGGTACATTTATAAAACGAAATACTACTCAGCTATTAAAAACAAGGAAATCTTGAAATTTGCAGGCAAACGGATGTAACTAGAAAAGATCATCCTGAGTGTGGTAATCCAGACCCAGAAAGTCATGCATGGTATATACTCACTTATAAGTGGATATTAGCCAAATAATGCAGGATAGCCACACTACAATACACCGACCTAAAGAAACTAAATAACAAGGAAGACCCTAGGGAGAAATGCTTAATTCTCATTCAGAAGGGCAAATATTAGAATAGACACCAGAAGTAGTTGAAGAGAAGGAACAGGAAGGGAGCCTACCAGAGAGGTCCTCTGAAAGACTCAACCCAGCAGGAGATCCAAGCAGATGCTGAGACACACAGCTAAACTTAAGGGTGGAGCACTGTCCCGTCCTGAGGGGCAAGTCGAACAGGTTCTCTGAAAGAGGTAGTGGGGATTGAAATAGGGGGGACAGAGACACGAGAAATATGGATCTAAGACAAGAAATCCTGGCCAAGGCTCTACTTTATTTTAGCAAGCATGGCTTATATAGCAAAGACATCACAAGCACCGGTGCAGACTTACTTCCTTAGCCCTCCATGCAGGCTGGAAAGAATACACTCCTCTGAGTAGCAGCTCCCTGTAAGAACTTCCTTATTCCTTTCAAAGGTAAATGACCCAAAGATCAACAATTCAAAGTTCATAGCATGTAGCGTAAACACAATGACCACCTTCAGCAAAGGTCGACAACTCAGTGGTTATAGCATGCAGCTTAAGCACAGTGGGTTTCTACTAGCATGGCTTCCCACAGAGCACAGGGAGTCTTATGGAAGAATTGGGGAATTGAGGGACCTGGAGGGGTCAGGAGCTCCAGGAGATCAATGGAGCCAACAAATCTGGGCAGAGGTGGCTGCTACAGAGACTGATGCACCAACCAAGGACCATGCATGGTGAGGACCTAGACCCTCTCTTCAGATGTAGTGGATAGGCAGCACAGTCTCCTTGTGGGGTCCACAATATGGGGGGTAGTGGCTACCTCTAACATGGACTCTGGCTCCCACACGCTTATCACTTTTCTCAGGTGGGGTGGTGTAGCCAAGCCACAGAGGAAGAGGATACAAGCAGTCCATACGAGACATGATGGGCTGAGGTCAGATGTTAGGGGAGGATGGTCACCCCTTTCTGAGGACTAGGGGAGAGAGAGAGAGAGAGAGAGAGAGAGAGAGAGAGAGAGAGAGAGAGAGAGAGAGAGAGAAAGGGTATGAGGAAGGGAGAGTGGGATCGGGAGTTGGTGAGGGAGGGGAGCCAAATTGGGATGTAAAGTGAACAAATGAAAAATTTTAAAAAGTAAAAAAGAAATTCTTTAACTATCTCTGGTTCCACAAGTTCATCGAAGGTTCAAAACAATAATGTCTAGGTGCCCTAATGCACACCGAGACCCACTGACAATAATTCTGTCTCAAGTCTAACTTTTCTCTGGTGTGATTTACTTACTTAGCATCTAGAGGTCAACAGAGGTTTTTATTGCAGCTTCAAACTTTCAACTATCTAACTCCTTAACTCCCCAAAATTATTTAAATCGTATCAGATTCTATAAAATCATTAATTCACCTGAACAGCATTACATCTTGATAAAGATTTGTAGGAGATCTGCTCATGTGGGGAGCAACGAGATAAGCTTTTTGGAGGTCCACAGAGAATGGTGAGTGAAGTGTCAGTGACTCCTAAGCCTCTTTGAATGGTTCTGATCCACTGCACACAGTGTTGATCTTCGAGGGGCTCCTAGTACACTGGTGGAGTCTCAAAATGGATCCGAGGCTAGGGTGGTGACTACTTTCTCCTTCTTTACAGAACTCTCCTGAGGTGATCTTGCGGCCCTTCCCCCAACATATCCTCATAATGACATGAAACGGATTGATTGCTATTGGTGCTTGAGGCTAGCATGGGATGGTTTGATTGGCCCTTCAATTGTTTAAAGGCTTTTATGCTATATAGTAAAGTTAGATTTGCATCTTGAGTCTGGTCTCCTGAGTTGGATTCCTGGGATTCTGCATGACCTCTGTTGCCACCCATAACCCCCTCACCCCTAATCATGGGTGAGTGGACCCTACTCAGGATGGGTAAGTCAAATTCTCAGCACAAAGAGAATCAGTTAAAAATCCTGAAAGGTATTCTAGAGAGTAGGTGACTTTCTCAGATAAAAAGCTTAGTTGTTTATATGACAAGGTTCTTTTTTTTTTTTTTTTTTTTTGATGACAAGATTTCTCTGTTTTAGCCCAGGCTATCCTTGACTTACTTATTAGACCAGGCTGGACTCAAACTCAAAGAGATCTATCTGCCTCTGCCTCCCAAATGCTGGTATGAAAGGTGTGCACCACCACTGCCCAGCAATGACAAGGTTCTTAAACTCTTGGATGCACAGTGGGGAGATCTGAGATAAGCAAACTTGGGAGTGGGTTATAATTCTCTCACAGTAGAAAGATAGAGGACAAACTTCCACCGTACTTTTCCCCTATGGTTCTTTGGGGATCTGCTATCACTCGACCCTCTTTGACCTTAGAGGCAGAGCCTGGAGAGACAAAAATCTAAGGACTCTGCTGTGAGCAGGCATACTTTGACCACTGCTGGCTCCATAGATAAGGACTCAATCTAACCAAAAGTAATTTCCCTATACCCCGAGTTGGGTCAACTCAGACCTAACTGAGACTGAGAAACTGAAACTGAGACTGAAGGAGAGTCATCACTGCCATATCCATGTGCCACACAGCCTCAAAGGGAGTAGCAGTGGCTTCCTGTTGCTCTCTATGGACATGGCCCGGTGTGGTTGAGGGAGTGGCTTCCCATGTAAATCCTTGGGCGGCCCACTCTAATTCTCCTGCAACACCTGTGTTGCCCTGCTATGAGGCTGTGTTAAACCCTAAAATGGACACCTCCACCACTCAAGCTTTCCCTGTAATTCTCCAGCCTCAGGGTGGTGACAACAGAAACATAAAAATGGCTCTTGATTACAAAATAGTGTTGGGATGGTTCCTCAGATGATTGCCCCAAGTTTGAGGCATTTCTGAACTATACAGTAAGATTTTGTCTTCGAATATAAAACAACACTTCTGAAACAAAAAGAGAAGAACAGACAATGCCCCAAATGACAAACATGAATTAGAAAACCACTTGTAAGGAAAGCAGTGTGGAGGATAAGCTGCGGTGGGCCACCAGTCCAGACCCAGCAAGCTTGCAGAGTTGCTTTTTTCTGAGCACATCTAGCTATTTGTAAGAAAAAAAATTGATTATTTTTCTTAGAGTTTTCCCAGAAACAGAAGAAAAATTTACTATCTAAATCACATAAATCTTTGTATTCCTTAGAGATTGTAATGAGCTTTTCCTGGATTTTCTAAATGTAAATGCTCTTTAGTGGTGTTGTGGTTTATCTTGAAGTATTCATTACTTATCATTTCAGGTTTTATTACATTTCTTTCCTTTTCTTTGTCCTCCTCCCTCACAAGGATTTTTTAAAAGAGGAAAAAGCAGAATGATATATGTAACAGCATGCCTAATTTGTATGGTTCTGGCTTTTAGCATGCTAGGCATGAACTCTTCCAACTTGGGTACACAGTCAGCCAAAGGAAAGTTTATTTAATTCACATCTTTGCCAAAACTGTAGAATCATGTTTAGTGGTCAAATTGTGTAAGAATTAAGACAAAAGTCAAGGATAATATACATTAACCATATTACTAATCAGTATTACATTCAGCAATATATGCAACCATTCAAGAAAATGGAGTAATGTAAAAGATAGAGCTCATAATATTCAGATATGTATGTAGAAAGCATGAGGAGATGACAATAATTAAACAGACCACAAAGACTTTTGTACATGGTCAGTGAACATTTGAAAGACAGAGTCCACTTATGAGGGCCACAAAAACCTACAAGATGCTAAAATAAAGGTAACGTATTATATACAGATATAGAAATATTATCAATGAAAAGTAGGTTTCACTGGGGAGATCTTACAGGTGAGACTCAGCAATATGTAGAAACTGCCTGACCTCTGGACTTCCTGTGGAAGAAATCAGACAGGTGAAGAATGGAATTACACCACTTACAGGAAACCAGAACTGGTATTAATCAGTTTTAATCTATTTAATCTAATAGATCTAATTAATCTAGATTTAAATAAATGCATAGACATGAAGCAGAGGGGGAACTACAGAAGGAAAGAGAGAAAGAGATATATAGGGAGAGGAGATGAGGAATGGGAAAAGGAAACAGGGTGTAAAGAAAATATCTCACAATTTCTAATGCAAAATCTAGACACCCCACCCCAGGCCATTCTAATGTCTAATAAAATGGACTTTCAAACAAAAGTAAACAAA
Source organism: Acomys percivali (assembly GCA_907169655.1). Taxonomy (NCBI): domain Eukaryota; kingdom Metazoa; phylum Chordata; class Mammalia; order Rodentia; family Muridae; genus Acomys; species Acomys percivali. The sequence goes on from CAJRSG010000161.1 coordinate 13,952, forward strand.
AGAGATGGGGAAAGACACTCATACTCATCAAAGGAAAAAAATCCACCATGATGAGTAAGAATACAATCAACAAAAGTGGGGGCAATATGGCATCAGTAGAACCCACCTATCCTTCTACAACAAGAACTGCATATCCTAACACAGTGGAAACAAAGTAAAATGACTTTAAATCTCTGCTTGTGAAGATGACAGAGGCTTTTAAAGAGGACATGAATAAATTATAGAAGTACACTTATAGAAGTACAGGAAAATATAATCAAACAGGTGAAGGAAATGAATAAAACAGTTCAAGACCTGGAAATAGAAACAATAAAGAAAATAAACCTGAGGAAACCCTGGAGAGGGAAAACTTAGGGAAGAGAACAGGAACTACAGAGGTACATCACCAATAGAATATAAGGTTGTGATGAACTGGGGATCGTCCTGGCTCATATGGGTCCTTGACCCTTCCATCACTGATCTTAGTTTACCTGGTTTCCTAGTTTGCTCATATGCCATGGATAATCATGTGGGATTTGACAGTACCTTTGTAAAAAAATTAATTGTTTGCATTTTAATAGTTGGGTCTGTGGCTTTAGGTAGTTGGGCCTTCCTTATCTGAAAGGTATAGGCTCCTAGTCTAAGATAGCACCTATAGAGGTTTGTGTGGCAGAACATGAAAGCCTCCCCTCCCTCCTGGAGCCCAGCTTTCATGACAGTCCCTGTGTGATGCCTGAAAATGCAAGTCATCTGCAGAAGCAAAATTGCCTTATGATGACACGCCCTCCACTGGGGATTGCTCTCCTGGGACTCTTTTCATCATGCCTCTGAGAAGCTTTGTTGAGGAAACAAACAGCCAGTTATTCCCTGGGAACTGGATCCTTAGTAGGATCTAGATAATGCTGACATTAGTTTTCCTTTCTTAGGTGCAGTCTTACTCATGGTCTGTGCTAGCTGTTAGTAACCTGTTTGGTACCTACAAATGGACCCAGAGTTCTACTTAGAGCTTTTCACCCAAAGTGAGCATGTGGGGTGTGAGTGGGGCCATGCATTTGTAGTCCTGACTGCTCACATAGAGGATACCCTTGGTCAGCTGTAACCTTTGGTCAGTTAGCCTCAGCAGGTTAGTCCTGCTTTCTTTTCAGTGGTCTAAAAAAAAATCCTAAAAAATAAACAAAAAAGCAAACAGCAGTAATTATATATGTGTGTGTGTATAATCAGATTTTATGCATATATATGTATATGTATGTACATTTAATGTGTGTGCAATCAGATTATATACATGTATATATATATGTGTATGTATTGTGTGTGTGTATATAATCAGATTATATACATATTATAAGAAGCCAAGTGTGGTGGTACATACTATAATGCCAGCTATTCAGAAGGATGGCAATTTCAATATGTTTTTGGGGTGCACAGCAAGTTCAAAGCCTGAGTAACTATGTAGACATAAATTAATAAACAAACAAACAAACAAATAAATAAATAAATAAATACAAGGATGGGAGATGTTTCTCAATGTTTGAGTACTTGTTTGGCATACTCAATCTCATTTAAAAAATCACAAACATACACACACAAAGTTGGAAAGAAATTGAGAAATTAGTAAAAAAAATTTTAAAAATGTGTGAAACAAAGAGGTAAGGTGATAAATGATTAACTAAATTCCCATTTAGAAGATAGAACCAGAGAGAATTGGGGAAAAAGAGTAACAATGGGAAATTACTAAATAAATAATAGAAGATAATTTCCTAGCCTGATGAAAGAACCAAGGGTATGAATGAAAAGGTTAGTAAGCATCTTATACAATGGCAATGGAAACATACATTTATGTAGATGAAGGAAAGATTCTCAATAGAGATAGAAATGGCCAGATGTGCTGGCTAGTGCCTATAATTCTTACACTTAGGAGGTTGAGGCAAGAAGGAACATGTGAGCTTGAAGCTGGCCTGATACCCTGTTTCAAAAGAAAAAATACGAGAAAGAAACTATAAGCATCAAAGAAAATTCTTACAGTAGCACATAACATTAATTACATACTAAACTATTCAAAATGAAATGCTCTTGTAGGCATAAAGTTTTGTGTAATTCAAATGCTGATGTCTGTACCCCCCATATCTGGTTGCAACCATTGTTCTGAGACTCTCCTCTCCTGTCTCAATGTTGTATAAACTCTTCTCCTCAATTGTCCCCTGACATGCCAATAAAGCAGCTTAAAAGCCAGTCGCTGAGCAGGAGAGAGAATAGGGCTGCTAGTTAAGGGAGGAGGAGTTAGAGAAGGACGTAGGGGATTTTGCCATGGGCAGATGTCCAGGAGGGACCAGGGGAAAAATTTCATCAAGGAAAGCTACAAAGTATCTCTGGGATGTATGCTGGGAGGATATCAAATTAGCTTAGAGAGTTAAGAATTGGTTAATAACTGCTCAGTTCTTATGCTGTGAAGCTTGTTAAAATAATATAAGAGAGTCTCAATTATTTGTGTGTTAGTCTAGTAAAGAGAGGGACTGAGAAACACAGTTATATAAAAATAACTTTAGCACACTCCCGAGGACCTGATAGGTTTTATTATTCCTCTGAAGGCCTAACTAACATTGCTAATGCAATAGCTTCAAGTATCAACTAGTGGCTTCCCTGGCTGTGTAGTCTGACTTTTAGTTCCTCACATATTTTCTTACTGTTTCCATTAAAGATCTACCATGAGATCCTGTGTCAGAAAACAAATAAACAAATAAACAAATAAACAAATAAAAGAACCAAGTAAACAAACAAAAAAGAAAGGAGAGGCTGGACCAGGGCGATGGCTCAGTGCATCAAGGAACCTGTCATCAACATAGTGACCTGAGTTTGATCCCTGGAACCCACTGATGGAAGGAAAGAACCAATTCCCAAAGTTATCCTTTAATCAATATCCATGACCTGGTATGAGTACTAGCCTGTTTTATATAAACTTGACACAAGCTAGAGTGGTTATAGAAGAGGAAGCCTCAACTGAGAAAATATTACTTTAAGATCCAGTTGTAAGGCATTTTTCTTAATTAGTGATCAATGGGGGAGGGCCCAGCCCACTATGAGTGATGCCGCCCCTGGGCTGCTGGTCCTGGGTTCTATAAGGAAGCAGGCTGAGCAAGTTATGGGAAGCAAGCCAGTAAGAAGCACCCCTCCATGACCTCTACCTCAGCTCCTGCCTCCAGGTTCCCGCCCTGTGTGAGTTCCTGTCCTTACTGCTTTTGATGATAAACTGTTAAACGAAACTGTGCAAAATAAACCCTCTCCTCCCCAAGTGCTTTGGTCACTACTGTGTTTCGTCACAGTAGTAGTAACTCTAATTAAGATATGTACATGCACACAGACACACACACACACACACACACACCATAAACAAGATGTATAAATATTTTTCAGGAGAGAAAGGAAGGATGACAAGGAGGAATGTGTGGGAAGAGTTAGCGGAGGACACTGTATTTGGGATTATGTTGTGATCTGAATGTGAAATGCCCCCACAGACCGCTCATGTGTCTGAACATTTAATTTCCAGCTGGTGATGTATTTGGCAAGATCCTGGGACTTTTAAGAGGCGGGGCATGGTGGAGGAGGGCAGTGGAGCTGTGGCCAGGGATTCAGCCAGAGAGGCTGTGCAGGCATGCTGGAGTCTGTCTTGTTCTGGTTCAGTGGGATCAGCTCCAGGACACACCCGGTGCCATTGCTGGCCAGTCACACACTTGCCTGCATCTGTAGGAGAAAGGGACACCGTGCAGTGTTTCTCCTGCGGTGGATGCTTGGGAAACTGGGAAGAAGGAGACGATCCCTGGAAGGAGCACGCCAAGTGGTTCCCCAAGTAAGTGGATAATGGTTGAGTCTTTAAATTTTAAGCTCTAGTAAATGTCTTAAATGATTGATTTCCTTTATTTTATATGTGTGTGTGTGTGTGTGTGTGTGTGTGTGTGTGTGTGTGTGTGACTACCATGGAGGCCTGAAGAGGGCATCCTGTAAATGGTTGTGATCTGTCATGTGGGTTCTGAACTCAACTCAGGTCCTCTGGAAGAACAGCACTTGCTCTTTACCATGAAGTTAAACACTCCCTCCAGGCCTGCTTTCGCCAGTTTCATGCTTTTTGTTTGTTTGTTTAATTTTATGTTCATTCATATTTTACCTGCATGTGTGTCTATGTGAAGGTGTCAGAAGGCCTGGGATTAGAGTTATAGAGAGTTTTGAGCCACCATGTGGGTCCTGGGAATTGAACCCTGGTCCTCTGGGAGAACAGCCTGTGCTCTTAACTCCCAAGCCATCTCCCCAGCCCCCACTGACAGGTTTTAAAGAGCAAAATAAAGCTAGAGTAAAAGAGCTGCTTCCCTTTGAGTTTTATATTGTTCCCTTACCCAAATTAGGATAACTCTAGAATTTTTCAAGCAAGCAAGATTTTGTCAAATTGTGAAAAGTTTGAATCACTTGAATTTAAACAAATCTCTTCACTTTAGTTAATATCTCATATAGATTTTGTGTATGCGATACATGTAGTATGTGTTTGTATGTATAGTATATGTGTGTGGACATATATGGACTTAGGAAGCTACAGGTTGACCTAGCAGAGTTTTTTCACCTATCATTCTCCACCTTATCTTTTTTCTACTTTAAACCATTTTTTTTGATACAGTAGCACAACTGTTGCCTACCTAACACCTCCTTCTCCATAACTCAGGAATCTGTCCCTTAGAACAAGGTATTGGTGAAAACAGTAAAGGGCAGGCCACTTCTACAGTCCAGCCCTACCCCTAAACCCTGCAGAACAGGTATTGCTGGGAACCTGTTGGTGGGGGGTGAAGGGTAGTCAGTACTATGCTTGGCTAGCTAGAGGCATCCTTAAGATCAGATTCCTCCACAAATCCCAGGCCCCGAGTTTGCTATTTTTCATGTTTTTTTGATGCTAGGAAAGAAATCCGGGGGCTTGAAGCTGTAAAGTGTGCATGGGGGTGGGGTGGGGGGTGGCAGGGCAGAGGGAAGAGTTGAGGGAATGGAAAAACATGATTGAAATACATCATATAAGGCATCACACTGCATGGTTGGACAGAGCAAGCATGAGACAATCCTTACCTGGCTCCTCATGGCACAGGCAGGGCATAGCATTCCTGAGATGAGTTCAGACACCTAGAGGCCCCAGGTGCCACTATGATGAGCAAATAAGTGGTAAAAAGATGGAAGAGAAAGAGAAGAAGAATGGTGTGTGTACAACGAAGAGAGGCAGAACTAGAAACTCAAGGGTAGCTGGGAACAGCCTGATGTGAGTATCTGGTGATGCTACCTGAGGCCTTGGTAAGGTCCTGTCCTATGGTGCTGCCAGGGACCTTGTCTGTTTGTGGCAGGTCTATTACTGCCAGAGGCCATCCAGGTGTCCCTGGTCTGGGCTGCCATCTGGGGCTATGTTAATGTCTGAGGGCTGTATAGAGATAGTCTCATCCCTCATTGACTGCAGCACTCTGGAGAGCCAGTCCTAGCCTGGGCATTGTAGGGGAGCTGAGGTCATTAGATCCTCTTAATTGCTGCAGCACTTGGGAGAGAGGTCCCACACCTCACCCAGGAAACACATTAGAGTTGGCTCTATTTGCTGTGGTTGGGGTGTGATCTTGGGAGAGCTGACTCCAGGCCTCATTGGCTATGTGGCAGTGTGTGGTCTAGGGAAAGATGTTCCCCTCCCCTCTACCCCTTGGTGCTTGTGGCAGGCTGGAGAGCTAACCCCATCCCTAGCCTGGGAATTATGGGAGAGTTGTCCCTGCTCCTCACTGGCTATAGCACAATTGGCCCTGATGGAATGAAAGCAGGAGAGCTGGCCCTGCCCTTTGCTGATTGCTGCATTGGATGACCTAGCCAGGGCAGTGCTGGAGAGCTTACCCTGGTGGTGTAGGTGCTGGAAAGCTTGTGGGATGACCTACACAGCTACCACCCAGGCCCTGATCCAGGGCTTTGAGTTGGCCCACCCTAGCATCTGCCCCATCTATGATCTACTGGAGCTTGTGAAGGGGCTGGTCCCGCAGATCCAAAGCTGAAAGATCTCATGACACAGGACCACAACAGAGGTCCCAATGAGGATCCAGTACTGAGAGTATAGCAGAAGCCAGAGGCCTTAAAATAGACCAATGACTCATTGAAATGAACATTTGCAAGTAAAGATGTTTGGACAAAAGGGTATACTGTGTGACATACTATGACACACTACAGATCTCACAATGAGATTGTTTTTGTTGTTGCTTTTTTTAAAATTTTCTTTTGGGAGGAAGATTGCAAGGGTGGAAGGGAGATCAAAGGGAAGAGGAGGTAAGTGGGATTTAGTACGTACATGAAATTCACAAAGAATCAATAAAAAGTTAATAAAATACATCATAGAAAAGAAAAAATTTTTAAATAAAAATGCTCAAAAATCATCAACACATTAAAAAAACCAAAATTCATACTGTGATACAGGACTTGTCTATCACAGTTCTGGGGGAGTGTTCAATTATGTTTTTAATTATAGATGTCAATTTCTTCAAAGTAAGAAATCCCCAGAGGAAATTGCTCAGTATATTCAAAGCTACGAGGGATTTGCTCATGTAACGGTAATTTACAACAGCCAACTTTTCTAAAATCTTTTTATTACCTGATATCTAAGTCACAGGGGTGAGGTGGTTTTTTGTTTTATTTTCATGGCTTCTGTGCCTTTCGTCTTTTCTTCTTTCATCCCTCTGCCTCTTACCTATAGAGTTGGGGTGGGCATCTAATTGCTAAAGTAGAATCACTTACAGTTTGTTTTTCAAGGGCTGGCCCTGCCTGACTTTTGCTGAGAACATGGTCTGAAATTTTCCCTAAACAATATATTGTTCAATTGGAAATTTTCTCGGCAGTTTGCTTCTTTTCTGTGGTCATGTGTCTGTTTTGTCATACTGTGTCATGTTGCCCCCCCAAACCCCTACCACTTCCAGGTTATCTCTGTGTAACAGTCTTGGCTGTTCTGGAACTCACTATGTGAACCAAACTGGTCTCAAACTCACAGAGCTCAGCCTGCCTCTCTTCCCCAAGTGCTGGGATTAAAGGCCTGCCCACCATGCCCTGCAAACCATTGTACCAGTTTTTGTTTGTTTGTTTGTTTTTGGTTTTTGAAACAAGATTTCTCTCTGTATAGCCTTGGCTGTCCCTGGGGAACTCTATCTGTAGACCAGGCTGCCTTGGAACTCACAAGATATCCGCCTGTCTCTGTCTCCCAAGTACTGGCATTAAAGACATGAGCCACTACTCTCAGGCCCTCTCTGAGTCTTAATTCTGAATTAATTAAAATGCATATGTGGTATGCAACCTAGTTCTTTTTGAGTGTTTTATAAGAGTGTTTTGGGTGTTGAGTAAGAGTGACCCTGTGGTTTTCACTTGGCTACCCCAACACTCTGTTGTTTTGCACTGAATAAAAAAAAAAAAATCCAAAATAATAGAAATGTAACCCAAATTAAACATCTGTTCCTTCAACAATTCTGCTGTGTTAATAGAATTTCATCTTGAGTTGTAGCTCACAGATAGATGTATATTTTACAAGTCAGTCACCTGAATTTCTTTTCCTCAGGGAGAACATTTTGTGAATTCCTGGGTCAGAAGAGAATTACCTATGACATCAGGTAAAACCTCAGGCACATTTTAAACACTGTGCTTGCTTCTTTCTTCATTTGCAAGCAATTCCCCCTGCTCTCCCAACCCCCAAACAAATCATTATGGTCAAATTAAAGCAAGCAATGAATGAAAGCAAGATTTTTAAAAATTCATGTACATGGGCTGACTCCCCCTTAAGGTGTGGTTCAAGAGGTCAGCACTGGATGGGAGAAAGACAAGGGTTTTATAGCTGGGGAGTGGAGGGGGAGGGGACTTACAAACGTGGAGTTTGGAGAGTGAAATAGATGGAGTTACAGGAACAGAACAAAAGCATAACAAGTTGACGTAATGACTTCCTGAAATAAAGACTTGGTTGCAAGGTGGCTATAAGGTAGCCATAACAACAGGTACCCATAACAGCCTTTGAAACAAAGGTAGGCTTTGAAACACACAGTTGCCATTTCCTGAAATAGGCAGTACAGAACCATTTGTAGTTAAGATTACAGGTGGGGCATAGCCCAATCCTTGAGAAACAGATTTAGTCATAAACAGGAATGAATCTATTTGTCCTTTATTGAAGGTACTTTCAATCCTATAATGGATGCAAGCTGGTTCATCATTCTCTGTCACTTGTAAAGCTGAATTATGAAGCAGTGCCCCAGAATTCCAGAAATATTGTGGAGATGTTTTATTTGTTTGTTTGTTTAAGACAGGTTTTATTATGTAGCCCTAGTTGTCCTGGAGCTTACTCAGTAGACCAAGCTGGCCTCTGCTTCCTGAGTGCTGGGTTTTAAAGGCATGGGCCACCACTGCCTGGCGAAATTTCTGTTTTTCTCATTATGTTAAAGGTATTCAATTTGGATTCAAGGGCTCTAGGTATTTGTTTACTGTGAGTGTTACAGTGGGTGCGGGTGCCAGCGTGTGACTGTCGAGATCAGAGGACTAATTTTGGGAAGTTGGTATTCTGGAATCTCCTGTGTAGATTGCAGAGATGGAACTCAGATTTTCAGGCTTGGTGACATGAGTCTTTACCTCTGAGACACTTGTCTTGGGCTCACAACATATTTAGTATTTATCGTTGATGCAAAAACCACAGCTCTCCTCTTAATGGGAATAAGAGATAGTTTCTTCTGAAGCCATTGTGAATCCCCATGGCCTGGGCACACAGATTGAGTTTACCCCATATTCCATGTTCTAACATGGAAGCAGTTTCACTGGGTCTTTATAGTTTCATAGAACAGACAAAATCACAAGTCAAAGCAATTTCCAGGTACACTGGTGGGTACACCTGAGAGGTGGGTACAACGAGATGGGGGAAGCTATTATGTAGGCCCAAGATGCTAGGTGATGACATTCTTAGCCCTTGAGGTGGTGGAAGCTAGTGTTCTGATAAGTTAGTAGCTTCTAAGAGGTTTTTATGTATTTTCACAAAGTGTTAATTCGGATTGAGAGTGGAGCAAGAAGTAACTGTTGCAGAAGGCTAGACCTAGCCCAAGATAATGTAATTAGCCTCTGAACGTACAAAATTTCAGTCTCTCCACAGTACTGAAATTGCAATTGGCCCATTAATCTCTGCCGACACAGACTCCTTCCAGGGTTTGTTGTTGTTGTTGCTGTGTTGACAGCAGTGTTTCTGTGACTCATGTTTTCCACACTGGTCCCAAACCCAACACTGACCTTGAACCTCTGACCTTCTGCTTCTACCTCCTCATTGCTAGGATCTCACATGTGCACTGCCATGCTCAGTTCAGGAGGTACTCAGGATGGTACCCTGGGCTCTGCATGCTAGCCACTTGCTCCATTAACTGAGCTACTTCCTAAGTCCCTGACAGCATTCTTCAGTGGCTCAGTACACTGTTAAGAAGTTAAGGACTATTCTTATTAAAACAAAGTGACAGGTCTGGGGAACATTATTCAGAGATGGAACACTCACCTAACATGGTCAAGGTCCTTAGGCTCTCTTCCCAGCACCTCAATACAAAAATGTTGCAGTTAACAATTTAGCTCAGTGGTAGAACTCTTGACTGCTGGAAGCCCGAGTTCAACCTTCAGCATGGGGCATGGGATATAGCAAACATGAGACCAGGCGATGACAACAATGGTGTAGCAAGAATTCTAAAGTCAACTGAATATGACACCCCAAACCTATAACCCCATCACTTGAGAGATAGACACAGGAATTCAAAGGCAGCCTAGAATGTGGTACTGAGTTAGAGGTCAGCCTGAACTATATGGGAATCTGTCTGAAAAACAAAGAGAAAATGTAAAATGAACCCTCAGGTTACTGCCAGGTGGCTCATGGCTATAATCCCATTGCTCAGAAGTCTGAGTCAGAAAAATTGCACATTCAAGGCCAACCTGGGATGCATAGCAAGATGCAGAATCTAAAAACAAACCAACCCAAAACTTCCTTTTGGTTTGAACCACTATCTTCCAATACTTTTATAAAGATGACAGACAGAAAGAAGACAAAGAAGTGCCCACTATGGGTTCTCTAGCTCTATCAGAAAGTATGTGCTTGGTTTTTGGCCACATATACTCTAGCAGAAAGGCAGTCTTGTAGAATTTACGAAGAGAACAGGTACAGCCACGGAAGTGTCTACAGTGTTACCCAGCATGTTCTTGGCACTGCTGTAAATAAGCGAGTTAAGGGCAAGTTTCCTGCCAAAAGGAGCAATAGCCATACTGAGCATATTAACAACTGTAAGTTCGGGTTGGGGATATTTGTTGAAACTAAAAGTTTTTTGTAAGCCCATCCTAGCTCCTAAATATGACACAGAGATCTGTTACATTTATAATAAATGCCAAGTACCATAACTGGGCAGATATTGATCTACTCTAAGCCATTTATGCTAGCCTGGCCCACTTCCCAGCCATGGGCCACATGCTACTTGCTGTTTACTCTCACCTCTGCTGCTCATGGCGACTCTTCGTTGCCCCTCACTAGTCAGGCCCAGTGACCTTGTTCTCCTGTCCTGTCCTGTCCTCATGGCTACATCCTCTGAAACCTTTTTCTTCTCCCCACCCCCCTCTCTACCGGAGATGGCCAGATTAGGAATGGAAGTCTGACCTACTGTCTCCTCTGTCTAGTTATAGGCTCTTCATCTTCTTTATTAACAAAGCAGAAATTGGAGAGTAATTTTTATACAACATTAATACAGGAGATTCCTTAATAGCAATGTCAATACCAGAATTGGTTAGCATTTAGCTCACTGCCTGTTCAGCAATTCATAATTGAATATACACAGACACCTTAATACAATGTGAATAAAGGTCATCTCTATAGATATTGTTATCTATAAAGTGCTTGTTTATATACATGTACATGTACCCATGCAGATACATGTACCTGCACAATATGAACACACACACAGAACCCTAAGTCCTGCAGTAGCTTCCTGAAATAGGTGAAGGAAAATAATCAGATAAAGAAAGAAGCCAAAGAAAAAAACAGTGGTGCCAGCCTGCTCTGCCCTGTGTGAGCACCAAGGAAAACACAGGTGGCAGGGGCATACTCCCTATGAGATCACACCTCAATAGAAGTTAAAAAGTAAGATAAAAGCTCTCTAAACTGCAAAAATGGTTTCTCTTAATTAAATCAAGGTGTGATGCACTCTCTCTTCAAAGAAATATGTAAAGTAGCAGAAGGGACAACAAAGTCCTAGTCCAGGATTAAGTGTGAACACAGGCAAGCCTTCACCACGAGAGGCTTGTCAGACCAAGACAAGGGCACTTTAATCTTGAAGTCCTCACAGCATGGAGAAGACATGGACCAGTGTCCAGAGGCCAGGATGAGGTGAGCAGTGTCATGGAGACCCCTCACCTCAGCAAGGTCATCTCAGACAGCAAGCCATCTAAGTGACTGTGTTAAGGGAGCCTCAGGGGAAAGGACCTTTCTCAAATCTTGACACTGACTCTGGAAGCAGGAACCCCCTCTGGATTTTATCATATCCTGATTCTAGATGATCAAGGGATAGTCTTCATGTTTTAAAACTTCATTTGGCCAGCCAGCCCAGTGAGGTAGGCGGAAAGACATTCAAGTGCCCACTGCTACTTTCACTACAATGGGCGAATGTATGATGGAGAGATGGGAAAGATGGAGTGGAGAGATGAAAGAGAACTAGAAGCTGAGGGGTTGGTGCACTGTGGAGAAACGTAGAACTGGAGACTCAGTGGTGGTGAAGAGCAGGTGGATATGAGGAGCCTGCATAACCATCTGAGGCCATGGTGATGTCGTGGTCCAGGCTGCCACCAGAGGTCATGTCTGAGTTTGTGGTCCTACTGCAGCTGGGGTCTGTGTTGATGTCCATGGCCTGAGTTACTACCAAAGGCCATGCAGATGTCTGTGCTCTGGGCTGCCTAGGACACCATATGCATGTCTGAGGGCCATGCAGCCTCAGAGGGGACATGCTGATCTGAGTGGCCTGCATTCCTACCTGAGGCCATGGTGACATCTGGGCCCATGTTGCTTCTAGGGGCCATGTCTGGGTCCATGATCTCATCACAGCCGGGGCCTGTGTTACCAGTTAAGGCTATACAGATGTCCCTGGTCTGGATTATTACCTGAGGCACTGTGCTGAGCTGGCCCTGGCCGTCAGCTGTCAATAGAGCCGACCTTGATGGCAGAGAACATGGCAGTTAGGCCTATCCCTTGTCTATAGTGGGGTGGTATAGGAACCAGGCCCAACTGGGCTGCCTACCTGTCTTGCTGTTTCATGTCCTGTTTCTAGTAGCTTCCACGTCTGTGTTTATCTTGGTTAGCTAGTCATGTTTACCGCTCTGAGAACACGCCCCTCCCTTCCTCGAGACTTTTCCTCCTGTGTGTGATTACCTCTTGAGGGATTTCACCTGGGAGGAGGATTCCCGTTTTGCTGCCTATAAGAAGGCTCTTTGGAACTCTGGAGAGGAATAATAAACCACTGCTGTGACTGCTGCTGCGGCTGCTGCTCTCTTAGCACAAAGGACCCGCTGCATTATTGTGTGTATGTGTGCGTGTGCGTGCGTGCGTGAGTGTGTGTGTGTGTGTGTGTGTGTGTGTGTGTGTGTGTGTGTGTGTGCATGAGTTAAATCCGTAGTCCCTCGCCCTCAACTCAGTACTACGGTGGCGCGGGCGCCACAGTGTGGTATGAGTGAGAGAAGGATGCCTTCATCCCCTCACCCCTTACCACCTTTGGCCAGCAGGAGAGTTGGGTCTGAGGTCATGGGAGCAGGAGAGCTATCCCTGCCCATCACTGGCTGCAGCCCTGGTGGTGTGGGAAAGGATGAGCTGGTCCTCTTCCCCCTGCTAGCTACAGCGCTTGGGAAAGCAGGCCCTGTACGTTGTCTAGGCAGTACAGGAGAACTGGCCCCAGGGCATGAGAGAAGGAGAGGCGGTCTTGTCCCTTGCCAGCTGCAGCATTAGGTGGGGTAGCAAGGGTGGTGCTGGAGAGCTCACCCTGGTGGTATGGATTCGAGAGAGCTGGCAGGCTGACCAGCTCAGGTATCACTCAGGCCCAGATCCAGTGCTCTGAGATGGCCCACCCCAACATCTACCCCATCTATGAGCTGCTGGAGCATGTGAGGGGTCAAGTTCTGCAGATCCAAAGCTGCAGGATCTTCGTGACACAGGTTAACAGGATAGCTGAGTCCCAGTGAGGATCCAGTATAGACAGTGTTGCATAAGCCAGAGGCTTCAAGCCAGACCAATGACTCACTGCAATGAACATTTGCAAGTAAAAAAATGTGTGGACAAAAGTGTATACTGTGTGAAACATTGTGACACACTACAGCTTCCACAATAAGGATTTTTGTATGTTTGTTTCATTCTATCTTATTTTGTTTTCTTTTGGGGAGGAAGTAACATGGGCAGGGGGCAGATATGAAGGGATGGAAAAATGAGTGGGATTAGGGTATTTGATGTGAAATTCACACAAAAATCAATAAAAAGTTAAAAGAACTTCAATTGTACAGCTAGGGATCTCCCCCCAACACACACACACCTACACACACACACACACACACACCTACACACACATCTACACATACACACCTACACACACACACACTTTATTTTATCTGTATGCATGTAGGCCTGCAAGTATGTCTATGTACCACATGTGTGCAGTGTCCACAGAAGCCAGAGAAGATGTCAGAACTATAGTTACAGATGGTTATAGACCACTGTGTGTGCTAGGAATTGTACCGCATCGTCTGTGAGAGTACCCAGTGCTCTGAAGCCCTGAGTCCTCTCTCCAGTCCTCAGAGAGAGGCTCCTGTATTACATTTTAAAATCTTAATCATTCATAGAAATGAATGGAATGGATGGACTACCCCAGTCTCGCCATTCTGCTCTAGCAGTTCTAACATGGTTGCTCTTGAGTGTTTTGTCCCTCCCTGCCTTCCTCTCCACCCTCAGTCACTTTGACACAGGTGCAGATCATCAGGTCTTTCCACCACACTCACAGCTAACTTGAATTTGGCGATCACAGCCTGCTGCTCTCACTTACATCTTTTCCCCAAGCTTACTGCAATGACAGCGTGTTTGCCAATGAAGAACTGAGGATGGACACTTTTAAGGACTGGCCCCGCAAATCACCTGTGGCTGTTGAGGCTCTGGTCAGAGCAGGCCTTTTCTACACAGGTGAGTCAGTATTTTGGGTTGACCAGATGTTTTAGTCCAGTCTTGCATTTATCTCCATTCAATAACCTTCACTCCATTGTTCCTCATAGATCCTTTCACTGCACTCACTTTAAGACCTTCAGTTTTCCACAGCTCCCTTGGTGCTCATCTTCTGAACTGAAAACAGGAGGCCTAGGCTGACAGCAAGCATAGTAGTCAAGCCCTCGTACCCAGTAAACCATCTTCCCCAGCCCCCTAATATTTCTTTAACCAGAACTTAACATGGACAGACCTGTCTTTAAGAGTTGCCAGCTGAGTACAGTGGCTCATGCCTGTAATTGCTGCGCTCTGCAAGGCAGAGACAGAGGGTGTCTTTGTGAGTTCGAGGGCAGCCTGGTTTACAAAGTGAGTCCAGGATAGCCAAGGCTACACAGAGAAACCCTGTCTTGAACCTCCCTCTGCCTCCCCCACCCCTAAGAGTTGCTGAGACATCTATTTTCTCAGGAAGCAATGTTCTCAATTAAAGAGTTAATGTTCCTGGAACTGGGGAGATCCTCAAGGCTGACCTCCTCGCCTTTCTGCTTACTCTCTTCCTTTTCAAATCCCCATTCTAGACAACCTACAAGCTCCAGGCCCTAGTATCTTTGGCCAGACACACAGGGAGGCTGTTCTCTACTTGAACTATACAGTGCCTTCATGGTCCAAGAGTGGAAGATGTTGGATCTTTCCTTTCCAGTTTGATCTCTTGGCTAAGGCAAATTCCAATACTTACCACAGAATATAGTCTCGTTCATGAGCAGCGTGCTCCTATTTCCAGTGGCGTATACCTGGCAATAATGTGAGAAGAGACAAGTAATTCGTCATGCTCTCACTAACATAGAAGCTCCTGTATTTGTTCCTGTGTTTTGCACACGACCTTCAAATGTATTCTGTTTGATATACTCAGTCAGCAATTCCTTGTTGGTTGCCTCTGTCTGTGAATGTCCAGTATGTCATTAGTGTCCAGAACAGACAGAAGTCTCTGCTCTCATGGAGCTCCCACTCCAGATTCTGGTGGCAAATCTTTCAGGATGATGGGTTTGGGAGAGGTTTTTTCAAAGCACAGAGTACACAGAACACTCAGTGACCATTGCTGACCACCCCACTGAAGGACCAAGATTCCTGTGTGAACTATTGTCTCCTGTGTGTGTCTTCTGTGGACTGCCACACAATCCAACTGGAGATGCAAGTAGGATTTCACCAGTGAAATCTGGAGTCGTCTTCTTGTGAGTTGATATGTCTGTGCTGTTGAACTGACCCCGTTTCCTTTTTCTAGGGAAAGAGGACATTGTCCGGTGTTTTTCCTGTGGAGGATGCATGTCAAAGTGGGAGGAAGGTGACGACCCATTAGCAGATCACACCAAGTTTTTTCCCAAGTGAGCAGAATGAAGTGTCTTGACTTTGAACTTCCTGCATCAGTTATTCCCTCACTACGTGTGTTTTATCCGTGGACAGTGTCTGCTCACTCCTCTGGCTCCCACTGAGATGGACACACCCTTCTGTCCTTATCGCTTTCTTCCATGATACTCTCACTGTCTAGATTTTTCTCATAGTTAGATCTTAGTTTTGGTTGGGTCAGTAGACACACTTTAAAATACAGGGTCAGTCTAGCTATTCCAGACTCTCTATGTGGCTAAAGAGCTTAAGCTGCATTTGAAATCATCATTTTCTTGCTCTAGTCAACTAAGTCTAGAGTTGTTTACTGTTATGCTAGCAATTTCAAGCCTTTCTGATTCCTTTAATGGTAAGCTCCTCTTCCTCCTCCTCCTCCTCCTCCTCTTCTTCTTCTTCTAGAATTTCTTAGTGTTTTCTGTTGTTTAAAACTTAACAAGAAAAACATTCCTTTTGTTTGGTTTTCTTTTTCTAGTGCTGGGGAATGAATCTATGGGCTGGGTATCGTAGGCAAGCCTTTCCTGTTGAGTGATACTCTCTTCCTCCTTTCTGTGATTTTTTTTTTCCCAACTAATTTTAATTAATTTTCTACCACTAAAGTCCTATAAATGTTCAATTGCAAGAAAATTACTTTTGTTTTTATTAAGTAACTGGTAAATATTTTTCATAAATAAATACTAATATGAGTAGAATGAACAGTGAATATTTTTGGCTGGGCACGGTGATAGACACCTGTAATCCTAGATCTTGGGAGGCTAAGCTAAGAGGATTATGAGTTTTTAAAGTATGAAATGTTTTGCTTTAATTTGGTTAGATTTTGTATTTATTTCATGTGGATAGTGTTTTGGCTGCATGATTGTGATAAATGCATTTAATAAGATTGAGTTTTAAATGAATATGTTTTTAAAATACAGCAGTTCTAAGTAAGAAAGCAAAGCACATTTGGAAACATGATTTGGCCTGGCTTTCTTTGAGGGCTTGAGAGGCTGCTTCTGAATTGTAATGTTCGAGTCTTGTTTGTTTCTACAGCTGTGTCTAAAATACATCCATGTATTCCTAAAATCATACAATATTATTTTGTCTTTAGAAGAATCTAAATCTTGTTTGTCTACCTTTAAATTAATTTAAAGTTATAAACAAGTATCTGATCTTGAGACAGAATGATGACAAAATGGCAAATCTTTTAAAATGTTCTTTAAAATTTCCTTTTTATTTATGTATGTGTGGAGGAGGGCAGGCCATCGTAGCAGCACTGTAGCTATCAGAGGACAAGTTGTCAGAGTGGGTTTGCTCCTTCCACATTGCAGGTCCCAGGGACTGAACTTCAAGCTTGGCAGCCAGCACTTTTACCTGCTGAGCCATTTGGCAAGTGGCAAACTTTTTGAAAAATGTTTCTATAGCATATCTGAATCACTTTTAATGATGGTTCCATTATGACTTTTCTTATCCATGCCCACAGTGTAGTTCAGTGATGTTCCACTCCATTATCCTCTCTTATGCCAATCTCCCTCCCTTCCTCTTACAATCTTGTGTCTAGAAGCAGCCAGGGCTGTCAGCTTAGATATGTGAGAATATATAATCTTGAGGTTAGGTGATACTTGGCAGCAGTGGTCACTTTTTCTTTCTTTCTTTCTTGTAATTTAGATGAGTAGGGAGTAACACAGGGGTGTCTTAGTTCTTAAAGTTGAGAACCCAGGGACTTCTTAATTCTTAGGATGATAAATTTAGGTGGAAGCCAATCTTATTTAAAACTTGTTCTAGAATCTATCAACTTCTGTTTACATGGCTTTCTAGTCTTCTACCTTGTATTTTTTCTTTTTCTGACTAGCATACATTTCAGGAAGTGGTAATAATAAAAGACTCATGGCTTGAACACTAAAGTCAAGAAATCATGACTCATGTCAAGAAGTCAAGACTCATACCCAATCTGAGTTGAGCCTTCTCCTTTATATCCAGAGATAAAAATTCATCTGGATTGTCATAACCACCTTCACCTGCCAACTTGGCTCATACCCAGGGTTATCTGGGAAGAGAGACCCTTAGATAAAAAATTGTCCAGGTCAGATTGGCCTGTGGTCATGCCTGTGGGGGCATTTTCTAGATTGTCAATTGATGTGCAAGGGGTAGATCCAACCTTGCCCTTGGAGGGAAGGACTCTGCCACAAAGCTACATCTTCATCCTTAAGTTTTGAGACAGGCTTTCTTTGCCTTGAACACACAACCCTTCTGCCCCTAGCTTCCTGAGTGCTAACGTCACAAGCTGCATAACTCTACCTGGCTTACTTGATCTTTTTTTTTTCCTTTTTCCTCGTTTTGGGCAGCAGCAAGGGGTTGATGTTTGAAACAGGATCTCATTCATCCCAGGCTGGCCTCGAACTCAGTGTACAGGAGGATTGCCAGATAGTCCCCATTCTCCTGCCTCCATCCCCAAGACCTGGATCTCAGATGTTGTTTACTGGGCTCAGCTTTCCAGTGGTTTTTGTTTGTTAGTTGTCTTAATTTTGAAGTGTCCTAGAAACTATTTAGACAGGACAGCAAAATGAGAAAATGATGACTTGCAATATCAAAAGTATATCAGCCAAATATGTCATGACACTTTGAAAATAACCTATAGGACACCCCTGTGCTTTCCATTGTTAATGGGAGGCTGGAAGAATTTAAATCTAGAAACCAAGGAGAGAAGAATCCGAGAAACTCATAATTGATCAAAGCAAAGGAAATAAGTGCCTGTGGTGTGCTCATCCGTACATGGGACATAAACATCATACTCCTCCACCAAAACTGAAGAAACATCAAGGAAGAGGGGTTAGAAAGACTGTAAGAACAAGAGCATGAGAAGGACTGCTGGGAACTAGTATCTTCTGGGCATGACTGGGTCCTTGTGCCCATGATCTCACAGTGACTGTAGCTACTTATGCAAGACCTGCACAAGATCAATCCAGTCACAGCCCTCCCCCTAGTTGAGTAGCTAGTGGCAATTGATGGCTGCTGGTGGAAAGACAGTTTTCTTTTGGGAGGTAGCCTTTGGTAAGTTGTCCACGCTCTAGTAGATGTCCTGAAGTCTGTGCACTAATTGGATACAGTGGATTAAAAAGAAGACATGAAGTTGTGAGGGAGCTGGATGGGTAGATTCTGGGTGGAGTACATATGATGTATATTGTATATATGCATAGATTTCTCAGAGAATAAGGAAAAGTTTTTTTTTCTTAAAAACATTCTAGATGGTGTCTTAGAAAACTCTATTACTCTTATCAATACTTAGAAGAAATACTCAGAGAATTATGACTGGAAAGTTAGAAAACATATGACTGTGGAGTTCTCAGCCGTATGTGAGACATCGTATCATCTTGCCTTCCCTTTGAGAATCAGGAAACAGGCCGGGTGTGGTGACACATGCCTTTAATCCCACCAGTTGGGAGGTAGAGGCAGGCAGATCTCTGAGTTTGAGGCCAACCTGGTCTACAAAGCAAGTCCAGGACAGCCAAGGGTACACAGAGAAATCGTGTCTCGAAAAACAAAAAAACAAAACAAAACAACAACAACAAAACAACAACAACAACAACAAAGAACCAGGAAACAGATTCATGGTGGTGGCTGCTACTGCAGCAGGCAGCTGGGAACAGTGGTGAATGGCAGAGGAGACTGAAGAGGCGGGAAGTGGAGACCCCAGGGGCGGATCAGCATAGCAAAGCAACATGCTGGATGCTGACATCCTGCATCCTCCTTCTTCCAGCGCCAGACACCTCTGTCGCTGTTACCCATCAAAATTGGACAGCTTCCTGGACAGCGTTGCAGAAAGCTTCAATCCAGCAATTCAATCTCCCATTAAGCCTGGAATCTCTCAACATTTAGAAACTGGACCACAAATGCAATCCCTGGCTTGCTTAATTATTTTCCCCAATATTTTTGGAAGGGGACCTTCTAAGGTATTATTTGCTCCAGTTCATCCTGAAGAAACCTTAAGAGAACGACATCCCATTCCCTCTAAGAGTGGTTGGGTAGGTTTCTGTTTGCTCTCTTGGTCTACAAATGCTTATTTTCTTTGGGAGTTGATTATAAGTTATTATCGATCTTATACAGAGAGAAAACTAGGATGAACTCAGGGACATCTCTTTTCCTTTATCTTTCATCTGTAGGTAAGGAGATAGGAGTTGAAAAGAAAGAAAAGGGGATATAGAAATATAGAGGGAGAACAGAACAAAAGGTAGATGATTGAACCTACTCTTTAACTCAAGGCCTTAATTGTTACTCATAATGAAGGTTATTTCTAAGTCATTGGTATAAAATTTGGTATATTGATGCAAAGCATGGACATGTCAAATATTAGTCAGATTTTGGCACAAGAATATATATATCCTAAGTCTAACAGATAGATATGAATCTATAATATATGAGGTAAAATAGTTAAATAAGGTCTTCAAAGGCCTCAGAGACCCACAGAATGACATTTAAAGATGTTTTTTATTACTCTAAAGTTTCTTTGACAACAAGACAAGTTAACTCCTGACAACACCCTGCCGATCTCAAGGAAGATGATGAGCATCAAAGAGCCGCCTTATAGAGTTGGCTTCAAACGTGGCCAACCAGCTGTTAGACAAAATGTCCTCATTTCTGCTACAAACAGAATTCTGCCTAAAAATGGGCAGATTAGATGTAGGCAGAGTTGACAGCCGAACTCTGCCAAGACAGAGTAAGCAAGTCCTCAATAGTTTCTGCCTCGAGTTTTTGCTTGAGGCAGATTCTCAGTTGTAGCCCAGGCTGATCTTCTGCCTCAGCCTTAAATGTGCTATGATTACAATTGTGTGCAGCTGTACCCAGGTGATTTGGCTTTTTGCATTGTTTCTTATAGCAAACCCAAGGCCTCTTGCATGCTAGTCAAGCACTGTAGGGCTGACGAACAGCCCCAGCCATGGACCTGCTTTGTGAACAAAACCAAATGCAAAGCTGTAAAACCAGCATCTGGGCTGATTATCAAACTGCTGCATGCTGAGTTAGTTTGGCAGTTCTATGACTGCCTTCGCACAAAGCAAAAACAAAGCTGGGAATCCCTATTCATTCTCTAATCTGAGGAAAGAAGCTGTGAGTTCAAGGTCAGCCTAGATTATAGTATAAAACACTATCTCAGATGTCAAAAACAAAGCAACTACAAACAAGTGGGAAATAAATGAAGGAAAAGAGGTTGAAAACAAACAAACAAACAAAAAGCAGTGCTGGATTCACAGGATATTTATATATTTGTATTATATTTGTGAATTTAAAAATAACATTACAAGGGCTAGAGATGTCCCTCAGTTGGTGGAATGCGTGCCTCTAAGAGAGAGCTATTTTTAAAGACTTGGGTCTTCAGTAATAACATAATGCCACAGTATGATGCAAATTTAATACAAGATCTATCTTTTGAAGGAAACCACAACTGAGAGCAATCACGAGGATGCAGTGGCAGTTCATCCTACCATGGCCGGTAAGAACCTGACAGCAACGTGGGGCTGTGTGTATTTGTACACAGGGGTTTAAAAGGAAAGTGTATTTATAACTGTCCAAGGAGCTTGTAGAGGGGTGCACTGAGATGAAGGGAACTATGGGTGAGAGAGGGTCACCATTCCTGTGGCATCTTGAGAGAGAATGCAGGGCTAATGACAGCAGTGCTTGTGTCAGATGCAAACCAGCCGGCATTAAAGGCATCGTGCACCAAGCTGGCTTCCTGAGATCTTCACTGGACAATTAGGGTACCAGGTATCTAAGTCTCTGTCAAATGAGGGGCCTTAGACATATTACCCCATAATCTGATACTATGGAAAGATCGTAGAGGATCTCAAGGTGTGGGGGTGTCATCGGAAGTGGAGGAGTGTACTAATCCACCCCTAGCAGACGAGCATTGCGATCAGAGAGATGTGAAGGTTCACTTCCCTGTGCCTCTCTCCCCTCCACAGACTTGGCTCAGAGTGAAGCCCCATGGTTGCAAGACGCAAAGAGTCTGAGTGAGCAGCTGAGAGACGCCTACACCAAGGCCACTTTCCGCCACATGAATTTGCCAGAGGTGTGCTACAGCCTCGGCACTGACCACTTGCTTGGCTGCGATGTGTCCATCGTTTCAAAACACATCAGCAGGCCAGTGCAAGAGGCCCTGACGATCCCCGAGGTCTTCAGCAATCTCAGCTCTGTCCTGTGTGTGGAGGGGGAAGC
>CAJRSG010000187.1:12407-31584 GCA_907169655.1 Acomys percivali
CCCTCCAGTGCCTCCCTCTCACCTTCCCTCCAGTCCCTCCCTCTCACCTTCCCTCCCCTCCTCCCATGCCCCTTCCATTTCCTTTTGAGATTCATCTTCACAATGGACTTGGGGTTTTTTTGTTTTAGGTTGTGGTTTGTTGTGTTGTCATTGTTGTTGGTTGCCATCATGAACTCTACCATCTACAACTGTAAGGCCAAATAAACAGTCTGTATAATAACAATAATTTTTTTAAAAGCCAGTGGACTTTCAATTTACCTTAAATATCAGATACAAAAAAAAAAAACAAAAAAAAAAAACATGCAGGTGTGAGGATTTAAGAAGACTAGAACAGTGTGTGCTTGTCCCTTTAAGGATGTTGTACAGAGCTAGAGATGATCATAATGAGTGAGTTAACCCAGAAGCAGAAAGACTCAAATGGTATATACTCACTTATATCTGCATACTAGCCCAATGGGCATGTCCCATGAAAGCCTTCCCTTACCAGGAAACTGGGACAGAGGGGAGGACATCCTATTGGGACTCTAGATGAGAGAACAATGGGAGAATAGCAATGTAGAAGGATCCAGTGGGTCCTAGAAACCTACAAGTAGAACATTATGATAGGCAGATTTGGGTCATGGGGTCCCACTCAAACTAAGGCCCTAGCCAAGGACAATACAGGCGGTAAAATTTAAACCCCTACCCTGCCCATGGACAGGACAGTCTCCACACTTGAGTGGAGAGAGGGATTTGACTTTCTTATGTACTCTGGTGCCTCACATTTGACTATGTCCCCTGGCGGGGGAAACCTAGTGGCACTCAGAAGAAGGACAGCATGTCACTGAGAAGAGACTTGATACCCTATGAGCATATACAGAGGGAGGTAATCCCTCTGAGGAACAGTCATAGGGGAGGGGAATAAGGGGAAAATGGGAGGGAGGGGAGAATGGGAGGATACAAGGGATGGGATAACCATAGAGATGTAACAAGAATAAATTAATAAAAAAAAAAAAAGGATGTTGTACAGTAGTCAGAACATGGGCATGATCACCCCAGAAAGAAAAGGGACAGATACCACTGAGCATCAGCCCCTAGTTTCCAGTTTGTGACTAACTCCTACTGCTTTCATTCCCAATATAATATGAAATCACAGAGGAAATCTTTCATAACCAGTAAGAGAGGGGAAAAGAGACTGGAAACTAAGGTCAATCTGATGCTATCCAGGCACTGTATATGCTTCTTACCATCTGAGAGCAGCAGAGGTTTTCCAGCAATAGCCCTGCCATGGGTAAACAGGCTGCATGAGTAGAGTCAGGAGACAAGAGATTGTTTCCGAAACTTCTCCTCATGAACATATTCTGAATTCAGAAGAGAACTTTGCAGCACGTTTTGGATATCTCTCATTATCAAAATTGAATAGATAATGCCTCACATTCTGCTTATTTAACAGCAAACCATTGGAGCTGCCAACTGCAAACCTATAGGGAAATCCACCATGTGAATTCTGCCAAGAGCTGAACAAGATTCTAAAGGGCTTGGCTAGAAAAAAGAATTGTCTGAATGCAATCCCATCCAGCATGAAAGATCACAAAAACTGGACTCTCTGGCCAAATTGCAGCTAGTAGGGATTAATTAATATCAATTGAGCATCTGAGTACCACTGGCACTTGACCAGGACTGTCTTTCTCAATCTTCCCTCACTGAAAATGGTTACGAAGATTAGACCTAGTAGCAGTACCTAATGTGCAGCATCCCTAGCTTCAACTGATGACAAAGGGTGATGTGCACAGGTTAGCCCTTCTCTCATCTCAGGTAGGCAAAACCACTTTTGTGGTCACTCATTTAAGAACAGATTGTCTCTTCCATTCAGAGAAAAATAAAATAGCTAAAAATTTACTGATTTCCAACTATATGCCAGTCCTTGAGTGGGCACATCCTATTGATGTGTTAAGCAGTGACCAAAGTCATGTAATTCTGATTCTCTACCTCCAAGGCCAGTCAGTGCTTCCTGGTTTCAGCAAAGCTAAACAAGTTCGCTATGGACAAGTTTGCATGGTAACTGCAGTGTTGTCTGGTTCTGGAGACCACTATAAATCTGTTACCTTACAACATGTCCGTGCTTCTTCCCATATGAAATGTTAGGAATCATTCCTTAGTTCTGAGTGATGGCTTAATCTTGATCAATGTGCTAGAATCAGCTGACTTCACAGCTGTGGAGTTAAACCTCAAATATGAAATGAAGAAGAGATCTCATAACTTTGTATTAGTATACTGTGATTCACTGGAAATAGACAAGCCCTGAAACCAAACTTTTTTGGGAATCACTGTTGAGCACTCTCTTTTTTCTCTTATTTCTTGATCTACAATTGGTCTATTTAATGAAACACATACCCTAGGATATGAAAGATTTTCCTTTTCTGCAGATATAATATCAAAGCCTCTAGCTGATCAGACAGGTACTTTGAAGATGCAATAGATATTGAGTTGCATTCAATTTATGCATGTAGATTATTTGAAATGAAGACTATTATAATTCTATTTAATGAACCATGGAAAGCTCAAATACGAAGTATATTGCTATTCTGTTTATTATCACTGAATACCTAAAAAGAAGTTTCCTTTGATTCATATATCAGGGAGTAAGGATGACATGATGGTAGGACCAGTTCCTGCCATGCCAACAGGAGACTGCTGTAATGAGAATTCTGTAATTTTGATTTCTTTTTTTTTTTAATGCAGAAGTATTATGGGAATATGTTTTTGTTTCAATTCCAGGTGTGGGGATACAGGGATGCTTTGTAGTAGCTGACTATAATTTGTCTCGTGTTCTGACAGGGGTGTGGTTTTGCCAGCTGCAAGTCGTGTCTCTGAATGTGTGACGTTTAGAATTACGGGGACTTTTCAGAGAATATATAAATACTAGAGCCGCAATAGGTGTGTGGCTGGTTGGTGGTTGGATGCTGTTGGTTGCGGTTTGTTAAGTAGCGGTGTGCAAAGAAGAAACAAAAAGAAAGAAGAAAAAGGAGAAGGAAGAGGAGAAGAAGAAGGAAGAGGAAGGAGGAGGAGGAGAAAATTACATTTCCTGATGACAAAGATCAAACTTGCCCCCAAGGAACTCAACACCCCTAATCAGCAGGAAGTGGTCTAACAATAATGTCAGCCCTCTATCCTTTTTTCACTTCTATCTATTGCTAGAGGGATAAAAGGGTAGAAGAGGGTTGGAGAAGGGTGGAAGAAATAAAAAACACAAAGTAACCAAAATGCCAGCTAGAGGCTGCTTTCTCATATCTTAGCAAATCAGGGAACATAGAAAGGGGAGGAAAAGTATTCTGGCTCCTTTCTTTCCCCCTTTATATTTATTCTGAGGCCTGAGCCGTGATAGAGCTGCTCATATTCCAGGTGAGCTCCCCATCCCTCTAATTTTTCCTGAAATAGTCTCAGACACCCCCAAAAGTATGCTTTAGTAGTACATTAGGCATTTCTTCTCTCTCTCTCTCTCTCTCTCTCTCTCTCTCTCTCTCTCTCTCTCTTTGAATATGGAGAGATTTATTTGAGGAAGGGAAGGGGAGAGGAGTTAGGCTCTGAGTAGGCCATGATAGTAGAGAGAGAGATGGAGACAGAGAGACAGTGGGGGAGAAAAGGAGGGAGGGAGCACTCTTTAGAAAAAGCGACATTAGGCATTTCTTAATCCCACCAAGTTGGCAAACAAAGTTAACCATTATAAGCGTACACTTTGTCAACTTGACACCTAAACTTTATTTATTTATTTATTCATTTATTCAGATAATTGAACTTAGGGTGTCATGCTTGTGAAGCAACTGATGTACCACTGAGCTATTTTACAAACCCCCAAATATATCACTCAAATCATAACACTTACCCATAGGCCTTAATGTTTCATGTTGACTTCATAATGTTCTACCCCGAGAATGGAATGCCAGGCTGGATTGTTAGATAGGCAGCTAGTTGTCAGATTACCAAGCAGGCAATACCCAAATTACTAAGCAAGGAGCCAGGGAGTCAAGCACAAGATAGCTAAAGAGGCAAGTGCTGATTCCCCCATGGCCCAGAGCCAGTCTCAATGGTTTGAGCAAGCCGCACTAAGTTCATCAGGGGGAAAAACTGAAGAGAGCCTGTGAAAGCGCCCCAGGATGAGGTAGTCACACACTGATACAAAGGGGAGAGATGACTTGCTAACAGTTTACCTCAGTTATCTTCTTGTGACCTTGTGCAATCAGATCTTGCAACTCTTGGTCAGCATGACAATAGGCTTCCGGTGTGTTTCACCGAAGTTATCTTCTTCATAATCCTACTATTTGTTATGGTAGTTCAGAGCTTAGCACTGTCATGTGTCCATCCTCTGTTTAAAAGATTTGGTTCAATAGATGACTTAATGATAAGCTTAGAGTGGTTTTGCAGATCAGGAAACCCATTTGACAGACATGATAATGCACCTGAAGGAGCAAGATGGGGGATTAGTTCAAAATGGGTGCAATGGCCAGATGCAGTTGTGAATTCTGAGGAGCTAGATAATGGGGAAGGCATAGATTATACCACCTACCAAAGTGATTGAAAAAAACCTGCAACAGTCTGTGCTTGTGTTAAAGAATGATCAAAGATGTCGTGTGCTGGTAGGAACAGATGCTCCCAGAATCAATAGGTTTTGATTGAGAATCCCAGCACAGTTCTTGGGATGAGTTACCTCCCAGGGAATTGTTGGCCATGGAAGCTATAAAGGCCCGTATAATGATAACAGCTATTACTACTACTATTAATTGTATTCCAGAACGCAATGGTAAGACCCTATTGCTGAAGATATTCTGTGCTCTGGAAAGCACACTGGAAATATAAGTCTAGAACAGATCCAGAGGTGTCCCCTACATGATTCTAGCTCTTAGAATCCCAAAATGTACTACTAAGATTTCCAGAGGAAATTATGACCAACATTCTTACATAGATTTTCACCCTGCATGATTCACAATGGAAGTTGCTGACAAGATGTGCCAGCTAGTGCAATAGCTGGGTAAGTGGGCATAGATAGAATAAGCTTTTTATTGAGTTTAAGGCTTGCTTCAGAGGGAGAAAATTCATATCTGATACTTAAGATATGACATTGATCAGACAAAACCCAGTGATCAGTCAAGACTTAAGTTCCAGTAGAGAAAAGACTGCTAGTGCTATGTGAATGAGTTTGATGAATCAGCTAAGGTGCTTTCCAGTATTTGTGTTTATGACCATAAGCTAGCACTAAAGCCACTATCCCTTTGGATATTTTTGCAGTTTCTGTTCCCTTCCCTTTCCTCACTTGTATTTTGTAGCATAAGGAATACCACCAAGATCAACCAATACCACATTCTAGAGGGATGAATGATAGGGCACAGAAAGATTTGGTACCTCACTGGGACAGAGGATAATAGTTAGACACAGGGACCTTTTGAGAAGAGGAATGAATATTCCTCAAAAGAAGGAGTGGAGTATTGTAAGGCACTGTCCTCTCAGTCAAACTGTGACCATCTTCATAGGATTTTCTTTTTCTTTCTTTGTTTTTTTAAATTTATTTAATTAATTTATTCAGATTACATCTCAATTGTTATCCTATCCCTTGTATCCTCCCATTCCTCCCTCCCTCCTGCTTTCACCCTCTTCCCCTTGCCTATGTCTGTGACTTAGGGGGACCTTCTCCGCCACTATATGGTCAAGTCTCATCTTGGTAGCCCGCTTATTCTTTCTTTGAGTGCCACCAGGTCTCACCACCAAGGGAAAGTGGTCAAATATTGGGCACCAGACTTCATGTTCGAGTCAGTCCCTGTTCTCCACTCAACTGTGGAGAATGCCCTGTCTATTGGCTAGTCTGAGCAGGGGTTTGATGTGTGTGGTTGGTGCAGTAGTTTGAGCTGAACCTCTGGGCCCAGATCTGCCCACCATGATGTTCTTCTTGTAGGTTTCTAGGACCCTCTGAATCCTTCTATTTCATTCTCCCATACTTCTCTCACCTAGAGTCCCAATAGGATGTCCTCACAACTATCCCAATCTCCTGGTAAGTGAGGACTTTCATGGGACATGCCTTTTGGGCTAATGCCAAATTACAAGTGAGTATATACCATGTGAGTCTTTCTGCTTCTGGATTAACTCACTCAGTGTGATCATTTCTAGTTCAATCCATTTATCCACAAATTTTGAAAATCCCTTGTTTTTAATAGCTGAGTAGTATTCCATAGTGTAAACGTACCACAGTTTCCTTATCCAATCTTCAACTGAGGGACATTTAGACTGTTTCCAGGTTCTGGCTATTATGAATAAGGCTGCTGTGAGCATGGTTGAACATATGTCCTTGTTGTGTGCTGGAGCATTTTCTGGGTATATTCCCAAGAGTGGAATAGCTGCATCTTGAAGAAGCCCCATTCCCAGTTTTCTGAGATAGTGCCAGATAGATTTCCAAAGTGGTTGTACAAGTTTGCATTCCCACCAGCAATGAAGGAGTGTTCCTCTTTCTCCATGTCCTCACCAGCATGTGCTGCCACTTGAGTTTTTTATCTTAGCCATTCTGATGGGTGTAAGATGGAATCTCAGAGTTGTTTTGATTCGCACTTCTCTGATGACTAAAGACGTTGAGCATTTCTTTAAGTGTTTTTCGGCCATTCAATATTCCTCTGTTGAGAATTCTCTGTTTAGTTCCAAGCCCCATTTCTCAATTGGGTTATTTGGTTTGGTCGTGTTTAATTTCTTGAGTTCTTTATATATTTTGGATATTAGACCTTTGTCAGATTTAGGGTTGGTGAAGATCTTTTCCCATTCTGTAGGCTGTTGTTTGGTTCTGTTGACAGTGTCTTCTGCCTTACAGAAGCTTCTCAGCTTCATGATGTCCCATTTGTTAATTGTTGACCTTAAGGCCTGGGCTGTTGGTGTTCTGTTCAGGAAGTTTTCTTCTGTGCCAATGTGTTTCAGGCTCTTCTCCACTTTTTCTTCTAACAGATTTAGTGTCTCTGGTTTTATGTTGAGGTCTTTAATCCATCTGTACTTGAGTTTTGTGCATGGTGATAAATATGAATCTAAATGCATTTTTCTACATGTAGACATCCAGTTAGGCCAGCACCATGCTGTCCTTTTTCCCATTGAATAGATTTGGCTCTTTGTCAAAAATCAAGTGACCATATGTGTCTGTATTCATTTCTGGGTTTTTGATTCAATTCCATTGATCAACCAGCCTATTGCTGTGCTAGTACCATGCTGTTTTAATCACTGTTACTCTATAGTACAACTTCAGATCAGGGATAGAGACTTCATAGGATTTTCTACGCCTACCTTCAAGAGAGTCCATCTTGAACCTGGCCTGTAGACTACTGACATTCTCTTCTAGAAGGAGAGGATGGAGATGGTCATTTGATTTTTACCAGAGTTACCAGCAATTCCCCAGAGCCATTTGTGTACAACTCTACCTTAATTGGACATGGCCTCAAATCCTTGTACAAGCTAGAGAATATAGATCCAGCAAGATTGATTGACAGCACCTCCATTTATGTGGCAATGGAGAACTCATCAATCACACTGGGATACTTTCTATTGCACCAGCTTCAGAGTCACCGAGCCTCACTCATACTCTGTAAGATCAGTACACTCATGGGTTCCCTGAGGGAAAACTCCAGTGGATTCCAACTTTGCTTAAGACTTTAAGAGGAGAACAGGAGTAGACACTGTTGACACCTCCCTGAGTGAAGATATCTTAGTGATAAATTGTTTTTTAAATTTACAATAATAATTTATTGTTAATGATCACATTCTCTAATTTAAAAATCCATACACAACAAGATTGGTTCAATAAGACAACAACAACAAAACACCCTCAAAATTTCTTTGTTACTTCCATGGGAACAATGTTATTTTTAACCTGAATGGACTCTTTCTATAAAAATGGGGGTGATACATTGTTATGAAATGGAAACAAACAAACAAACAAAAAATCCGTAATAAACTAATAAAATTTTTAAAAATCTTTTTAAAATTAAAACAAAAAACAAAAGAAAAAATGATTATTCTATCCATGTCCATTAGTGATAAATTGTATAAAACTTTTATGAGCTCCCTAGGTAAGATAAAACAAATTCAGGCAGGATTAAAAAAAATTGTGCAACTCATATGACTAGCTTTGAGTCAGACACATGACTTGCCACCATCTATTTGTGGCACCCACTGTCCACCTAAATAAATTCTATTCATGTTTTCCACATGACTTTGCCCTACTTTTCAGATTTAGTCCACATAGTCTTATTTTTAATTAAGTATTTTATTTTACATTACCAAGATTTTTTATTCCTACTTTTAAACAATCTACACATTCTCAGCTCCCAAATCACCATTAGTGAAATAATTTCTAGATCTTTATCTGCTGAGATCCTTCATAAAGTCTCAAAGCATATTCCCAGTTGTCCTTCTACTTTACCTCAGAAAAAAATACACAATGCATGTCCATAAAAACCGAGGCATGCTATTCTCACATGGTTCTCTCATCTAGAGTCTCAATAGGATGTCCTCCCCTCTGTCCCAGTTTCCTGGTAAGGGAAGGTTTTCGTGGGACATGCCCCTTGGGCTAGTATGCAGATATAAGTGAGTATATACCATTTGAGTCTTTCTGCTTCTGGGTTAACTCATTCATTATGATCATTTCTAGCTCAATCCATTTATCCACAAATTTCAGGAATTCCTTGTTTTTAATAGCTGAGTAGTATTCCATAGTGTATATGTACCACAGTTTTTATATCCATTCTTCTACTGAGGGACATTTAGGCTGTTTCCCTGATCTGGCTATTATGAATAAGGCTGCTATGAACATGGTTGAGCAAATTTTCTTGCTGTGTGCTGGTGCATCTTCTGGGTATATTCCAAGGAGTGGAGTAGCTGGGTCTTGAGGAAGCCCTATTCCCAGTTTTCTGAGATAGCACCAGATAGATTTCCAAAGTGGTTGTATTCCAGTGGGTCCTAGAAACCTACAAGTAGAACATTATGATAGGCAGATTTGGGCCAAGGGGTCCCGCTCAAACTAAGACACCAGCCAAGGACAATACATGAGGTAAAATTTAAACTCCTACCCAGATCTAGCCCATGGACAGGACAGTCTCCACACTTGAGTGGAGAGAAGGATATGACTTTCTCATGTATTCTGGTGCCTCACATTTGACTATGTCCCCTGGAGGGGGAGACCTAGTGACACTCAGAGGGAGGACAGCAGGTCACTGAGAAGAGACTTGATACCCTATGAGCATATACAGAGAGAGGTAATCCCTCTGAGGAACAGTCATAGGGGAGGGGAATAAGGGGAAAGTGGGAGGGAGGGAAGAATGGGAGGATACAAGGGATGGGATAACCATTGAGATGTAACAAGAATAAATTAATAATAATAATAATAATAATAATAATAATAATAATAATAATAATAATAATAATAATAATAAAAACCGAGGTATTAAATGAACAATAGCTTATTGGTTCATGTCCCATGACATACTGGATTTTATTCTCTCTCTCTCTCTCTCTCTCTCTCTCTCTCTCTCTCTCTCTCTCTTTCTCTCTCTCTCCAAAGCTTACTCCTTCTAGGTTAGCTTTGCTTGGTGTTTGTTTGGTTTGGTTTGTTTTGTTTTATCATGAATTCAAACACAAGTTGTCCCCTAATCATTATCTTCTCAACACACTTAAGCTCCTCTTAGTTTCACCTTAGGGAATCTTTCACAGGAGCTTCAGACCTGCTTCATGAAGACTGTGCCTGCTCTAGGGGAACGGCAGCACTGCCCTCTGTCAGTCTCACTCTCCTCTCCTCTGGTGATCCCCTTCCTCAACTCGGGTTGGGTTCTGGGCACACATCCTGAGAAAAAGCACATGGGAGGCAAATATTTAATACTGTTTTATTCTACCTTCATGTTCTGGGTAGTGTTTAGAGGTATAGAATTCTAAATGGGAAAATAGTATTTTTCTCTAGTGTTTCTTCTCAGTGGCACTTTTATTCTTATTCTGTCTTGTGTAACCATTTCTCCTATTTGTTTTTCTAACCTTTGAAAACTGATAGAACCATTTCTTTGTTTTCAGTGTTTCTTCACAACAGCATACTTTACTGTGGGTCTGCCTCCAGTTTTGCTAGGCAATCCTTTTCCAGATATATTCAAAAATGACCCTTGCTTTTCTGACTCCTCTTTCTGAATTTCCTGAAACTGTGTAAAAACAGTCCTTTTTATCCCCTGTATCCTGAGACTTTGTTTTTTGTTTTGTTTGTTTAGTTTCACTTTTAAACACTGTTTTTAAAAAGTGTTTTGTTTTGTGTCTGCTGACGTATTTTTAGGCTCTGGCAGCTGCTGCTCTTGTTGTGCTTCACAATGGAGCACCTGTTCTTCTGTCTCGTTACTTAGATCCAGAGGCATTCGCTGTGTTCTTCCAAGCTCGCTTCTTGTTCAGTCTGGTTCTCGAAGCTCTTGTTTTGCTGTTCATCTTTAGCATCAGCAGTTACATTCAACTTTGAAATGACCTGAATTGGCAGCCACATTAAAGAATAGCCTACGACGGGGCTGTCTGGAACCTGTACACGGGTCAGTGGGGCTGACAATGAGGAGCTAGGTTAAGAGGGGAAAATTCCTTTAAAACTTCTTGGATGGTGGGTGCTTCAGAGAAGAATGTCTAGTGTCTGGCTGGCTGGGGTCACCCTTGCTGCCTACAAGTTGCAAAGGAGAGGAGAAGTGGGTATATTTTCTGAATCAAAGTCAACTTTCACTCAGTGTTTCTATTTTTATACAGGAAACGTTGTTTTGCCTTGATGTTGTTGTTTAGGAGGGATCCCCTGCACCCCAGGCTAGCCTTGAACTCAGAGAGGGGACGGGTGGGAATGGGAGGAGACAAGGAAAGGGGCCAGAATCAGCACGTAAAGTGAATAAATTAAAATATAAATTAATTAATTTTTTTTTTAAACCTCATCCTAGAGCAGAAGGCAGCCACGAGCTGCTGATACAGCTAAGCCCGTTGACCACTTTCTGGAGTACAGTCTGCAGCACCACACCTACTTTCATACAGGTATCTTGCTTTCAAACCCGCTGTTGCTCCCAATGTAATGATGCTCTTTTTTTTTTTTTTTTTTTTTTTTTTTTTGTCAGCCTTCATTCTGGTTTTAAGAAGGAATTATCCCAACTCCATGCAACACAACAAGGAATAGAGAGGACTATTTCTTCCTAAAAAAAAATGTTCTATGCTCACACATACACTTACTTAGTTCCATCAGAACTTAGACAATGACAATTCCATCAAGTAAACTGGCTACTTCTCACTTCTCATGATCTCCATGCCTGCTAATTAAATCTGCCATTTGTGTACCTTTCACCTGAGGTTTGGCCTATAGATGTCCATCTAGTTTTTGTTTTAAAAACTAAAACCTCATTACTATCATTTTAGCCTTTGTAATACAGGGAAAGTCAGGGCCATTCCCTTGGGTTCTTAGTCTCATTAAGAATTTAAGAGTAAACTCAAATGTGAGCACGAAGACTTTTTTTTTCTTTTCTTTTTTTTTGGAGGGGGGGGCGAATTTAAGATAAAAAACCCGAGGGCAGGGCAGCTGCAAATTTTAGCTGCTGCCTGGAGGATGTAGAGAAGAAAAACAGCCGTGACATTTAAGCTGGCAAGGAAGTCAGCCACATGGCAGACTAGGAGCTACATGGTGAGGAGGGAGGCTTTGGAGAGAGTAAGGAATCCCAAAGGGTTGGGGAAACCCAACATTTCACAGACAGCATGCTTACAGAAGAGAAAAGGGAAAAGGAGAAGTTAGGGTTTTTGGAATAATTCAGAGACATATGCTGCAGCGTGGCTGCAGTCCTGATAAATGGTTGCACTAGGGGGCAGGGATTAAGGGAAGAAAAACCAGCAACCTATTATTGAAGAAGTAATTATTCCACCTAACCTCATTAGCATGGCTTACTGTGAGCCTGTCTGCCTAGGGTTGGTCCCTTCCAAGATTATTGAATCAGACCAACTGAGAAGTCAGGTCTCCACCCAGGCCGGAGAGTCATTTGTTTTGACCAAGAGTGTTCAGGTTTGTTTTTCGTTTGTTTGTTTGTTTGTTTGTTTTCTTTGTTTGTTTTTACTCTAGCCTTTGCAGGAGGAGCAGATGCAATTCAAGAGTTCACCTTGCATCCTTTCACTTGGAATTAGCCTTAACCTCCTCTGGTTTCATACAATAGTTTCCTAATTCCCTGATTGTGTCAGGCTGAAAGAAATCAGTTTCTTTCTATATTAAAACTATCACTTTTCATTTACAGCACAGTTGTCAACCTATTTGTTGTTATCACCACATCAACAGCAAATTTTTCTCTCGCACGGTTTTGTTCAATGACTTACTGGCTTACAGCTCCTGAAGTTCTGTGTGTGACCTTACTTGACTATTTTGATGTGTGGCTTGTGGTTTTCTATACCCTTATCTTCAGCCAAAATTTATCTTTTGTTCCCTTTAGTCTGTCACATATTTCCTTCTCTGCAACTTTAGATTTATCTTTTCTGCAAAGTAAAATGCTCAGCTCTAGCATAATTTCTGTAAAGGTCACTGTTGAGAACTTAACACATGATTCATTAAAGCAATTTCTTCAGCTAAGAGAACATTGCTGCCTGCAAGGTATTACATAACCTCACAATGACGGTCAAGCAGCCACATACTTCTAAGAACTACTTTTTCAATGTACTTCAGCATTTAAAACAATGAGGGTCAGTGGGGCAAGGGACGGTAGTATGTACCATATGCTGAGATACTGTTAAGCCTGAGAATCGTGTCCATCAAGTCCAAGCAGGGGCAAGCATACTTCCTGTTCCCTACTTCCTGCCCATCTCTAATCAAGCACTTCCAGTGCAGACAAACTTGTTTGGAAGGGTGAACACATATGACTTGTTAATTTCAGAGAATCACAGGCCCCAGAATTTCAGGAAATTATCTGCTCTTGGGCAGGTGAGGCTTTCAGGTTAACTTTGGTTCTCACAATACAAATGTGTACAATATTGTCAAAATAAATCTAAATACAAAAATGGGCACAAGACTGTCTACAGTTCCAGTTCTTACTTTCAGGATGATTACTTAAACAATATGCTTCTTCAGTCCATATTATTCCAACCAACATAAATAACGCCTATTTCTTGTCCATTTCATTTGTTCTAAGTTCTTTATACACATGTTCTACAGAAAAGCAACAATGTTCCCTTGGTATACTTATGTCTGCATTCACAGATATGTAATTTAGGAAATAAAAGAAAGTTAATTTTATGTATTTTTTATTCTTCTTGAGAATATCATATGTGTACACTTTGAAATATGACCATATCCACTCCCCATTTCCCTCCTGCAACTTCCTCCATAAAGCCCTACAATGTCGTTCTCCCAACTTCATGTCGTGTGTGTGTGTGTGTGTGTGTGTGTATGTGTGTGTGTGTGTGTGTGTGTGTGTGTGTGTGTGTGTGTGTGTGATAGACTCCTAAGTACACTTAGTGCCTCTCCGATGTGCATGACTATGTTGCCATCCACTGGAACATCAGAAATTTAGGAATGGAACTCAAAAACCATTGCTCCCTCCTCCAGCAGCTATCTGTTAACAATGTTTCAATGTTATGTCAAATCCAGGACAAACAGCGGGTGCATAGCTAACATATCAAAGTCGACCTGGGTGCCAGGTTCTCCCAGCACTCCTTAGTCGCTCCCTGTTACAGGTTCCTTCCAGCTAGCACACTTCAACCGTGCCCTAAAGTTCTCCAGCCCAATTATTGGGCTGGGCTGCCTGCCCTTCCTAAGCTGCCATTCCCTATATAATTAAGTTATTTTGATTACCTGGCCCTTTTTTGTCTATTCTTTGCTCTTCTGGCCTCTTGGTCTGGATCCTGCTCGTTCCTCTCCCCTTCCCTCACATGGACAAACTCAGTCTCAACACATTGACTCTGAATCTCCCAGAAGTACCTGCCCCTGGGTCTCCTCCACCATTCCCAGAAGCAGATATGTCCTACCTTTTTATTGTCCTTATTTTTTTCCTGCAGTAATAGGTGGGGCCTGGAGAGCACCACTCTGTATATGCCAGAATTTTGGCTAGTTTGATCTCATGCAGTTGCTTTTCAGGGAATCACAGCTGCTGTAGGTTCATGAGTGTGATAGGCAAGTCAGGTTTGGAAAACAGCATTTCACTAGACTCCTCTCTATCCTGCATCTCTTATATTTTTTTGCCCCCTCTTCTATTAACATTCTATGATCACTGGCTGTGTGGTTGATAAAGATGTCCCATTTAAAGATGATGACTTGTGTGTTTCTATTGAATTTTGCCCATTTTTAAAAGGAGGAGGAGAAATGTCGATGACTAGTCTGGGTATACATATAAACATTAAGAAAGCAAATTAACAACATAGCAATTTAGGTTCTACCGTTGAGCCTCTGATCTCCCCTGCCCTGGTATATGGATCAAGATTACAATACTGAATATTAAACACCCTCCTGTGGAGCAAGCCTCACATTCAAGTAGGGAGTACTTTATTACCCCACAGTAAGTGTGCTACTATGGCACCACTGCTCACATCTTATCTAGTAGGTCTTTTTGCATCAGGAAGGGATCAGCATTGGGCAGGACCACTGATGTCTTTTCTCCTTCTGTGTCCTGCATAGTACCTTCCAGGACAACGAAAGCTAGTCAGCCGGGTAAGTTCCTGTGTAACTTTGAGATTGATTTCCTAGCGTCCTGTAGCCACATTGTGTGGGGTCTTCAAGTACAGGATCTTACCGTGGAGTAACGGTGGTTAAGCAAGGACGATGGCATCAGGCTGTATTGTTTTGGATACTTGTGGAGCCTTCTTTACCAATGACTCATGGAGAGATATTTAATTCCTTGTATTGCAGTTTGTGTTTAATAACACGTTTTCTGTGAGCAGTACTCTCCACCTATGTGGGGCCCATGGGCCATGCCACCAGGGAATCTGGCAGTGCCTGCGTGCACCAAGAGAGGAGGAGACCCGGGTTACTGTCGCCCATAAGAGCAGTAACATTGAAAACTTCAGAGAAGGCCTTCTCCCTCCCATGCAAACAGGAGAGCTGTAGAGCTGTAACACTGAGAATCTTGGAGGACTTCTCCCCTCAAGAATTATCCTCCAGACTATGTGCCTATAGACACAGTCAGTGTAGCTCTGCTGCATCCTTCTTTCTTTGGTATTTGCAAAAGTCTTTAATCTCTTTGGTTAAGTTTATTACCAGTTGTGTTTGTGTGTGTGTGTGTGTGTGTGTGTGTGTGTATGTGTGTATGTGTGTGTGTGTGTGCGTGTTGAATAAGATCATTTCGTTGGTGTCTGTTTTGGTATGTTTGTTATTGTTATAGAAGAACATTGTTGAGTTTTGTGTGTTAATTTTGTATCATTCTTGTTGAACATTATATATATAAATATTTATAAATTTATAAATATATAATAATATGTGTCTATCATACCCATATGTGCTATATTATTAAATATGTATATAAATATATGTAATATGACAGAAATTACCCCAATAGATATAGAAAAGGCCTTTGACAAAATATAAAATCACTTCATGATAAAAGTCATGGAAAACTAGGTATATAGGGTGCATATCTCAATATAATAGAAGTTATATTTGAAAATCCTATAGCCAATGTCATACTAAATGTAGAAAATTTTAAATCATTCGCAATAAGATGACTATGCAATATATACTACATATAGTATACTATATATTATGTGTATTAATATATAGTAATATACAATATTTATATATCTGATATGCTAAGCGTGTTTTTGGTGGAGTCTTTAGGATCTTTTAGATATAGAATTTTATCTTCAGCAAAAAGGATACACTGAATTGTTCTTTTCCTATTTGTATCACTTTTATTTCCTTGTCTTGTCATATTGTTCTAGCTAAGACAGAAAACTATTTTGAATAGAAGTGCAAAAAATTTGTCTAGTTTTTTTCTTGTGTTAGTTAGGGTTACTTTTGTGGTTATTAAACAAATATCCAAAAACTAGTGGGGGCAGGTTTATTTAGCTTACACTTTCACATTTTAGTTTATCATCAAAGGAAGTTAAGACCAGAATTCAAACAGGACCAAAACCTGGCCACAGGAGTTGATGCAGGGGTCATGGAGGGATGCTGCTTGCTGACTCATTCAGCATGGATTGCTCAGCCTATTTTCTTATAAAATCCCAGCACCACCAGTCCAGGGACAGCATGGCGGACAATGGGCTAGGTTCTCCCACACAAATCACTAATTAAGAAAATGTCCTACAGTCTTGCCTATAGCCAGAGACTGTGGAGGCAGCTTTCTCAACTGAAGCTTCCTTCTCTCTGATGACTCTCACTTGTGTCAAGTTGACATAAATCAAGCCTGCATGCTCATATTATTAGGAATGCTTTAATTTTTCTACATTTAGTATCACATTGGCTATAGGATTTTCAAATATGACTTTTATTATATTAAGATATGCACCATACATACCTTGTTTCTTCATGATTTTTATCATCAAGCGATGTTATATTTTGTCAAAGGCCTTTTCTGTGTCTGTTGAGGTGGTCATGTAATTTCTGTTTTATAATTTAAACATGACAGATTATATTTTGACATTATTGAAGTATCCCTGGATCACCAGAATAAATACAACATGATATTAAAGTATGATTTAAGTATGTGAGAATTTGTCAGATAGTGAGATCAGTCCATAGTTTTATATTTTCTTGTTGTTCTTATGCCTTTGTCTGGTTTGGGTATTAAAATAAGAGTATCATTGTAAAAAAAAAAAAAGTTTGGAAGCTTCCTGTATTTTCTATTTCTAATGAAATAATTAGAATAGAGTTTGGATTAGTTCTTCTTTGGATTTTTGGCATAATTTTGCAGTGAATCCATCTGGTCCTGGGAGTTTTATAGTTGGGAGAATTTTTATTAATGCTTTGATCTCATTCCTGGTTATAAATCCACTCAATTTGATTTTAGATGCATTTGGTGTATTACATGTATCTAGAAACTAATTCATTTCTTTTAAATGTCTTAGTTTAGTCAAGTATCATATTTTAGGGTATATCTGATGTTTTTAAAATCACTTCATTCAAATATGCTGTAAGGTCTCCTTTTATCTCATATTTTATTAATTTTAATTTTCTTCCTCATTCTGTTGGTTAATTTGGCTAAAAGCTTGTAAATTTCGTTTCTCTCTCCAAAGAATCAGCTTCTTATTTCATTGATTCTTTGTATTGCTGCTTGCTTGTTTGTTTCTGTTTTATTTAGTAATTCAATTTATTTTAATTTGTATTTATTAAAATTAATTTATTAAGTCAAGTTAATTACTTATAATGAAATAACACACCTCTTGCAGAAACACTGATTACTTCAGGATTTCTTCTCCTAATAGCTTCTAATTATAATGTCCTTTCTTCCAAAGTATGTATCATTTTTTTAATACGTCCTTTACGTTTCAGCTTAAACATCACCTTCTGTGATAGGCTTTTCTTGTTCACATCATTTTGAAGATATCTCTTGAAACTTTATACTCTTTACCCTTTATTATTCTATGGATCAAAACCTTAACATTAGTCAGATTCCTAGAGCTGTATCTGTGTTCTGATAGGACATGGTAGGAGAGTGAGGGATGTGGAAGGAGAATATGGTCACCCACCTGATTCTTACTCTACTAGTTTTGAAAAAATGATAACTACTTAGTATATCCTTATGTTTCTTTCTTGAAATGACTGATAGTTGGTACCAATGGAAGGAGTAGGAGCATGAGATTTATGTCACACAAGAGACCACGTGTTTGATTGTGGATTGGCAGTTGAAGCATCATAAACCTTATAATTTTTAGTAAAGTCAGTTATTTAAAAAAGCACAAAATTTTATGAGAACACAGTATGAGGCTTTCACTTATAACAAAGAATTTAAACG
The DNA here is from genome assembly GCA_907169655.1 of Acomys percivali. Classification (NCBI taxonomy): domain Eukaryota; kingdom Metazoa; phylum Chordata; class Mammalia; order Rodentia; family Muridae; genus Acomys; species Acomys percivali. The sequence continues at coordinate 30,311 of CAJRSG010000187.1, forward strand.
TCCAGCCTTAATGAACTTTCAAATGGTCTGTTTCTTGGTCAGTCAATGAGCTGTTTAAAGACATTGTATTTTCCTGTTTTGCACAACATTATTTCTGTCTGAAAAGATGTTGTAATCAATTTGTTTTAATTAAACAACTTAATATCCCACTTATTAGGCTTGACATATTATTCTCATTTTGTAACGACAACTTTTAGAAGTTCTAATAGTTTCTTCATCCCTATAATAACACAAGCAAAGAAAAGAGTTTTCTTCGTTTTTTGACTAGATTAGAATTACATAAGTAGGTGCTTATAGTAAATGCCGTGGAGAAACACAGGCTAGTGAAAGGTGCCATATATAATTGTATCATTTTAATGTAGATAGTTCTTACAAAATGTATTATTTCTTTTAAATTGTGATATTAGTATATGCATATGCTCACTCAATTATCAAAGCTCTATAAGTGTGTGTCTAATTATTTCTAGGTATTATTTACAATCTAAGTAAATATTATATTGAAAATAATGCAATTTGACTTTTTTTTAATTAATTAATTTATTTTTTTAATTAATTTATTCTTGTTACATTTCTATGGTTATCCCATCCCTTGTATCCTCCCATTCTCCCCTCCCTCCCATTTTCCCCTTATTCCCCTCCCCTATGACTGTTCCTCAGAGGGATTACCTCCCTCTGTATATGCTCATAGGGTATCAAGTCTCTTCTCAGTGACCTGCTGTCCTTCCTCTGAGTGCCACTAGGTCTCCTCCGCCAGGGGACATAGTCAGATGTGAGGCACCAGAGTACTTGAGAAAGTCAAATCCCTCTCTCCACTCAAGTGTGGAGACTGTCTTGTCCATGGGCTAGATCAGGGTAGGGGTTTAAATTATTCGGCCTGTATTGTCCTTGGCTAGGGCCTTAGTTTGAGCGGGACCCCATGACCCAAATCTGCCTATCATAATGTTCTAATTGTAGGTTTCTAGAACCCACTGGATCCTTCTACATTGCTATTCACCCATTGTTCTCTCATCTAGAGTCCCAATAGGATGTCCTCCCCTCGGTCCCAGTTTCCTGGTAAGGGAAGGCTTTCATGGGACATGTCCATTGGGCTAGTATGCAGATATAAGTGAGTATATACCATTTGAGTCTTTCTGCTTCTGGGTTAACTCACTCATTATGATCATCTCTAGCTCAATCCATTTGTCCACAAATTTCGGGAATTCCTTGTTTTTAATAGCTGAGTAGTATTCCATAGTGTATATGTACCACAGTTTCTTTATCCATTCTTCTACTGA
>CAJRSG010000193.1:0-10345 GCA_907169655.1 Acomys percivali
CTATGCTTGCTGGAGGCCTCCATTTTGGAACGTTACCCTGTCTACTCCTATTGTCCAGCAGATATTAACATTAAGAAAATTAGAACTGTAGGCCAGACACCCAAACCATGTCCCTGGTTACCAGAAAATATTTTTGCTAGCTGCAGCCATGTGTTTTTGTAACCCAGGTTTGGGTAGGCTGGAAGGTACCGGGTGACTAAAACCTGGGACAGTGTGCCTCCTGAACCTGGGAATGAGTCATATGGGGCTTGGTTGATGTGCCCATAGCTCCTAGGATGCCTCCTTTTATCCAGGAAATACAAGCAATGCTGTTTCAGAGTCCACAACTGGGCTACACACTTGGTCCACTCTCTCACTGTCCCTGCTACTCACACACCATGCATGCCTTGTAACAACATTTTGAGTGCTACTCTTTAAATATTTGTCAAAAATATTTCTTCTTTTAGATTTATCTTTTGTTCCCTTCTAGTTGAGAAACTACTCCACATTTCTCCCATCATATTACATTTCATCTGCAGTCTGGATTTTCAAAAGAATAGAAGTCATATATATGAAACAATATACAATGATAAAAAAGAAGAACACATACAGAGGACACATACTTGTAAATACACATATCCATATATCTGCACACACACAAAAACACACACACATACACCCCAAACATGAGGACATAAAAGCAAATTCTAAGTAAAACATGTTTTTATCATGAGAATGAGAGTAGGGACCATAGAATGTTACCTGAGCGATGCTGGAGGGAAGAAGCAATGGTAAATGTAATGAATTTTCACTTCAATACAAATGAATTTAAGGTATCCTTGACTGTTCAAATGTCAGGTCTGGAACTTCATATTTTAATTTAAAATAAAGATATATATATATATATAGTACTGTGGATTCAAATTTGATTTTAGGGACATAAAGATGTTTAACTTGTTAAGAATTCGTTGGTTTCTAAAGATCTTATTAATCTTAGTGAATATTCCTTATTGTTTTTGAAACTTTTGAAACCCTTTTTTTTTGTACTGGGCCTGGATTTTACATGATACACTAAAATTTTTATCATGTTTTCTCTTGTGTTCTTATTAATATGCTCTTTGATTTTAAAATCATTGATAAATCTTGCATTCAGAGGAAAAACTGAAATAAGTGCTGTAGTTGCTCATTTCAGTCATTAATTTGTTCATGTATTTAGGATAATGATTGCTGTCCACATTGATAAATGAGTGTCACAGTGAAGAGTATGTTTCTTTTCATGTGTGATAGTTACAACAATTTTGTTTGACTTTATCTGTTCCAATTAATACTTTAATTGTGTTGTTTGTTTTTGTTTTGTTTTGTTTTGTTTTGGTTTTCTTTGTTTGTTTGATGCACAGGCAAAAGGTTTACTGCTGACGCACATCACGGGGCCTTGACACTCACTCGGGAAGGAGGGAGGAGGCGCAACCCGAGTCACTGTTACAGACGTTTTAAAAATTTATTTGTATTGCATCTCGATTGTTAGCCCTTCCCCTGTTTCCTCCCATTCTTCCCTCCCTCCCACTTCCCCCTTCTCCCCTACCCAATGTCTGTGATTGAGGGAGACCTCCTCCCCCTATATATGCTCTTAGGATATCGAGTCTCTTCTTGGTAACTTGCTATCCCTACTCTGAGTGCCCTCAGGCCTCCCCATCCAAGGGACATTGTCAGAAAAGGGGCACCAGAGTTCATGTTAGAGTAAGATCTCACTCTCCACTCAACGGTGGAGAATATAATGTTTGTCGGTTAGGTCTTGGTAGGGGTTCGAAGTTTACTGCCTATATTCTCCTTGGCTGGTGCCGTAGTTTGAGGAGGACCCCAGGACGGGCATCTGCCTGTCATAAAGTTCTTCTTGTAAGTTTCCAGCACCCTGTGGGTCCTACTATTTCCCCATTCTTCCATGCTACTCTCGCCTAAAGTCTCAATAGGATGACCTCTCCTCTGACCCACTTTTGCAGGTAAGTAAAATTTTTCATGGTACGTATATCTTGGACTAGTGTGTTGATATAAGTGAGTATATACCGTTTATCTCTTTTTGCTTCTGGGTGAACTCACTCATTATGATAATTTCTAGCTCAATCCAATTGTCCACAAATTTCTGGAATTCCTTGTTTTTTAGAGCTGAGTAGTATTCCATAGTGTGAATGTACCACAGTTTCTTAGTCCATTCTTCTACTGAGGGACACTTAGGCTGTTTCCATGTTCTGGCTATTATGTATAAAGCAGCTATGAACATGGTTGACCATATGTCCCTGTTGTATGGTAGAGCAATTTCTGGGTATATTCCCAGGAGTGGGATTGCTGGGTCTTGAGGAAGCCCTATTCCCATTTTTCTAAAAAAGTGCCAGATAGATTTCCAAAGTGGTTGTACTAGGTTGCATTCCCACCCACAATGAAGGAGTGTTCCTCTCTCCCCACATCCTCTCAAGCATATGGTGTCACTTGAGTTTTTGGTCTTAGCCATTCTGATGGGTGTAAGATGGAATCTCAGTGTCATTTTGATTTGCATTTCTCTGAGGACTAACGAGGACGAGCATTTCTCTAAGAGTTTCCTGGCTATTTGATATTCCTCTGTTGAGAATTCTGTTAAGTTCCAAGCCCCATTTCGCAATTGGGTTGTTTGGTTTTGTGGTGTTTAATTTCTTGATTTCTTTATATATTTTGGATATTAAACCATTGTCAGATGAAGAGTTGGTGAAGATCTTTTCTCAGTCTGTAGGCTGTCGCTTTGTTCCCTTGACAGTGTCTCCACCCTTACAGAAGCTTCGCAGCCTCATGAGGTCCCATTTATTAATTGTTGACATTAAGGCCTGGGCTGTTAGTGTACTGTTCAGGAAGTTGTTTCCTGAGCCTATGTGTCCCAGGCTCTTCCCCACTTTTTCCTCTAACTGAATTAATGTCTCTGGTTTTAAGTTGAGGTCTTTAATCCACTTGGATTTGAGTTTTGTGCATGGAGACAAATAAAAGTCTAATTGCATTTTTCTACATGTAGCCATCCAGTTAGACCAGCACCATTTGTTGAAGATGCTATCATTTTTCCCTATGAATAGATTTAGATTCTTTGTCAAAAATCAAGTGAGCAAATGTGTATGGATTCATCTCTGGGTCTTCGATTCGATTCCATTGATCTACCAGCCTATTGCTTTGCCAGTACCATGCTGTTTTAATTACTGTTGCTCTATAGTACAGCTTGAGATCAGGTATGGAGATTCCTCCAGAGGATCTTTTATTGTAATGGATTGTTTTTGCTATTCAGGGTTTTTTGTTTCTCCATATGGATTGGAGAATTGATATTTCAATATCTTCAAAATACTTTGTAGGTATCTTGATAAGGATTGCGTTGAATCTGTAAGTTGCTTTTGGTAAGATGGCCGTTTTTACTATGTTTACTTTCCCGATCCATGAACAAGGTAAGTCACTCCATCTTCTGATGTCATCTTCAATCTCTTTCTTCAGAGGTTTGAAGTTTTTTTCGAATGAGTCCTTCACTTACTTGGTTAGAGTTACTCCTAGATATTTTATATTGTTTGTGGCTATCGTGAAGGGAGTAGTTTTCCTAATTTCTTCCTCTGCCTGTTTGTCATTTGTATACAGGAAAGCTACTGACTATTTTGAGTTCATTTTTTATCCTCCCAATTTGCTGAAGGTGTTGATAAGCTGTAGGAGTTCTTTGGTGGAATTTGGGTGGTCACTTATAAACACTATCATATCATCTGCACATAGGGATAATTTGACTTCTTTCTTTCCCATTTGGATCCCGTTGATCTCCTTTTGATGTCTTATTGCTTTGGCTAGAACTTCAAGAACTATATTGAAGAGACATGGGGAAAGTGGACAGCCTTGTCTGGTTCCCGATTTTAGAGGGATTTCCTTAAGTATCTCTCCATTTAATTTAATGTTGGCTGTTGGTTTACTGTATAGAGCCTTTCTTATGTTTAGATAAGTACCATGTATTCCCAATCTCTCCCGAACTTTAAACATAAATGGGTGTTGGATTTTTGTCAAATGCTTTTTCTGCACCTAAGGAGACGATCATGATGTTTTTCTCTTCCAGTTTGTTTATATGATGGATTACTTTGATGGACTTCTGTATGTTAAACCATCCCTGATTACCTGGAATGAATCCTACCTGGTCATGGTGAAGGATGTCTTTGATATGCTGTTGTATTCGCTTTGCAAGTATTTGGTGGAGGGTTGAGTAGTTTTGCATCAATGTTCATAAGAGAAATTGGTCTGAAATTCTCTTTTTTGTTGGCTCTTTGTGAGGCTTACATATCAATGTGACTGTGGCCTCATAGAAGGAATTTGGTAATGTTCCATCCATTTCTCTCTTTCGGTAAAGCTTGAATAGTATCGGTATTAGCTCCTCTTTGAAGATCTGGTAGAATTCTGCGCTGAAACCATCTGGCCCTGGGCTTTTTTTTTGTTGGGAGACTATCAATGGTTGTTTCTATTTCTATAGGTGAAATAGGGCTATTTAATTTGTTTATCTGGTCTTGACTCAATTATGGTAAATGAAATCAGTCGAGAAATTTGTCCATTTCCTTTAAATTTTCAAATTTTATGGCATAAATGCCTTTGAAGTAGCATCTTACGATTTATTCTATTTCTTCGGGGTCTGTTGTTTTGTGTCCCTTTTTCTTTCTCATTTTGTTAATTTGGATAGTGTTTCTCTGTCTTTTAGTTAGATTGGCTAACGGTTTGTCTATCTTGTTAATTTTCACAAAGAACCAGCTCTTGATTTTGTTGATTCTTTGGATTGATCTCTTTGTTTCTAATTTATTGGTTTCAGCCCTAGTTTGATTATTTCTAGGCGTCTACCCTTCTTGGCTGTTTCTGCTTCTTTTTTATTCTAGACCTTCCAGATGTGTTGTTAAGTTTTTTATGTGGGATGATTCCATTTTCTTCTTAAAGACACTTAGTGCTATGAATTTTCCTCTTAGCACTGCTTTCAATGTGTCCCACAAATTTCGGTATGTTGTTCCTTCATTTTCATTGACTTTCAGGAAGTCTTTTATTTCTTCCCTATTTATTCCGTGACCCATGTGTCATTAAGTAGAAAGTTGTTTAGTTTCCACGTGTTAGTATGCTTTTTGTTATTTCTGTTGTTGTTGAAGTCCAGCCTTAGACCATGGTGATCTGATAAGATACAAGGTATTATTTCAATCTTCTTGTATCTGTTGAGGTTTGCTTTGTGACCAACTATGTGATCAATTTTAGAGAACGTTCCGTGGGGTGCTGAGAAAAACGTATACTCCTTTGCGTTTGTTTGGAAAGTTCTGTAGACATGTGTTGGATTATTTTGATTGATGACATTGGTTAATGAGGTTATTTCTCAGCTTGATTTTTTAATCAAAGACCTATCCTTGAGTGAAAGTGGGGTATAGAAGTCTCCCACTATTAATGTGTGAGTATTGATGAGTGCGGCAAGCTTTGTTAATAACTCTTTTACAAATGTGGAAGCCCTTGTATTAGGAGCACAGATGTTCACAATCATGATGTCTTCTTGGTTGACTTTATCTTTGATGACTACAGTGTCCATCCTCATCTCTTTTGATTAATTTTGGTTGAAAGTCTATTTTATTAGAAATTAGAATGGCTACCCCAGCTTGTTTCTTGTGACCATTTGCTTGGAATATTTTCCCCCAACCTTTTACTCTGAGGCAATGTCTGTCCTTGTGGTTGAGATGTGTTTCTTGAATGCAGAAGAATGTTGGGTCGTGTTTATGCATCCACTCTGTTAGTCTGTGTCTTTTTATTGGAGAATTGAGACCACTGACCTTGAGAGATATTAATGACCAGTGATTGGTAAGTCCTTTCATTTTTGGTATTTGTAACAGTCAAGATTTTGGGAGGTTGTGATTTTGCAATGGTATAGTTACCTATTTCCTATGTAGTTTTGGTTGTAGTTTGACCAGTTGGGATGGAGTTTTCCTTCTAGGAACTTCTGTAGAGCCGGATTTGTGGCTAGGTACTGTTTGAATTTGTTTTTGTCATGGAATATCTTGTCTTCACCGTCAATGGTTATTGATAATTTTTCTGGATATAGTAGTCTTGCCTGGTATCTGTGTTCTCTTAGGGTTTGCAGAACCCCTGTCCAGGCCCTTCTGGCTTTCATGGTCTCTGCTGAGAAGTCAGGAGTAATTCTGATAGTTTTGCCTTCATATGTTACTCGGCCTTTTTCACTTACCGCTTTTAATATTTTTCCTTGTTCTGTATATTTTGTGTTGTTATTATTATGTGGCGGGAAGATTTTCTTTACAAGTCTATACTCTTGGGTGTTCTGTAGGCCTCTTGGATGCTCGTATGCTTCTCCTACTTCAAATTGGGGAAATTTCCTCTATTATTTGATTAAAGATATTTTCTGGACTGTGGAGTTGGTTGCCTTCTCTTTCCTCTATCTCTATTATTCTCAAGTTTCATAGTTTCATGTTGTCTTTTATTTCATGAATGCTCTATGTCAGGAACTTTTCAGATTTAGCATTTTGCTGGATGGTTGTTTCCAGTTCTGCAATTGTATCTTCAAGTCCTGATATTCGATCTTCCATTTCTTGCAATTTCTTAAATAAGGCCACATCTGAGATGCTTGCTTTCTTCTCTGATGCCGCTTGATTGCATTTTTCTTCTGTGTGTTTCTGTATCATAGCTTCCATTTTTATCTTCATGTCTTGGACTGTTTTAATGATTTCCTTCATCTGGATATTTATATTTTTCTGAAATTCTTCAAATGTCTATTTATATGACTCTTTTAACTCTTCAGCCCTCTTGTTTGCCTCCTCCTGCATTTGTTTACAGATATTATTTATTTCTTCCATTATCATCTTCTTTACTAAGGACTTGAGGTCATTTTCTTGACTATCCATTGCTGTTAGTTTCTCCAGGTTGTTTTCATTGCGAATGCTGGGAACCAGAGATGCCAAACTGTTTTGGTTTTTGTTAGCATTCTTTTGCTGTCCTCTTGTCATTTTGATGGCTCTGATGTTGGAAGATATTTTGTATTGACCCTCATTGGTTGAGAGTGGTTAATTGATGACTGATTATAGGTCAGGTGCTCTTGCCTGTGGGGATCAGGGAGTATTTCTTTGGAACAGGTAGGTGATCTGGTTTCCCTCCTGGTAATTTTCCTCCGCACTGTGGGCTCCAGGCTGAGTCAGCCAAAGTAGATTTCTGTTTGGACTTTACTGCTGTAATTCAGATCAGCAGTTTTGGGACTTAGACTAAGGTCCACACACAAACGTTTTGGTTGTGTAGGTTGATACCAGTGGCCTATTCTTCATGTGGCTGTGTAGTCAAGACCCCAGGTAAATCAGATCTTCTAGAGGTATAGCTGTCTTTTAGGTCTGTCTCTATACTCTGTAGAGGTGTTCAACCTCTTCCAGACTATATGCCTAGAGGGACCAAGGTCGCTCTTGGTCAGCAATTAGATACTGCAAGCAAGACCCATGTTTTGTCTCCTGATAATGTAAGAGTGCCTGGCTTTCTTGGGCCAGGAGCCCCAAGTAGGCTCTCTCGTTCAGGCAGTGCCGGGCCAGTGCCTTGTGGCTCGGCTCGGTAGGAACAATAGAGTTGCAGAGCTCTGGGTGTCACCAACGCAGAACCAGATCTTCCTGCTGGCCTCTGATGCTCAGCTATCCCTCTAGGCAAGACCCACATCTCCCAATAGGTCTGTGGATGCAATCCAAGCTGATTTCTCACTGCTGCTGTTTACAGGCTCAGACCGCTGTGATTGGTTTAGGTTGGGCCCCATATGGCCAGCGAGCTGCAGTCCCATTTTAGCTGTCTCTGTTGGGTCCCGCAGCCTGTGCTTCCACTCGGGCTATGTTGGTGACCTCCGCAGTTTGGGGTGGTTTGGAAGGAGGAATCCTAGGGCAGATTCCTCCTCTTCCCTGAGACTCCTCTGGCTGGGGATTCTAGTAAATCTCCTCCCCAAAAAGGGAGTCTGTGCTTTATATGCAGGCTGCAGTTTTCATGTGGATTCCATTTCTGAGTATGCAGAGTGCATTTAGCACCTCCGGGATGTTGCTTGTCCCAGGGGGGTAGACCCCCTGTTGGTCTGCGGCCTTTGAGGCCCCACTCAACTACAGTTCTCAATGTCCAGCAATCTGTTGCTCCATTTATGTCTCTGGTCTCCTCGGAGTAGCTCAGATACGTGGCTTATTGGTCGGCGCCATCTTGGAATCCCGTGTTGTTTGTTTTTTTATTGAAAAATAAAATCATACATATTATGTCTCAATTGCTATCCCATCCCGTGCATCCTTCCATTCCTCCTTTCCACCTGCTTTCACCCCTTTCCCCTTCCCTATGACTGTGACTGATGGGGACATCCTCCCCTTGAATATGATGCTAGGTTATCAAATTTCTTTTTGGTAGTCTGCTATCCTTTCTCCGAGTGCCATCGGGCCTCCACATCTAGGGGACATGGCCAAATAAGGGGCACCAGAGTTCATGTGAAAGTCAGTACCCAGTCTCCACTTAACTGTGGAGAATATTCTGTCCAGATTGTAGGTCTGGGTAGGGGTTTGGTGATGACTACACATGTTGTCCTTCGTTCGTGCCATATATCGAGCATCTGCCCATCTGCCCAACATGGTGTTCTTCTTGTTCCAAGAATACTTAATGAAGACATTAATATATATTACAAAATATATGATAGTTTCATGAGATATCTTCTAACATCCATTATGATCAGGACATTTGTTTCCTTGGAAAAAATTGCTGTAATTCTGTGTTGAACCATTTAGCTATGATCCCCAGTTTGATGCCAGTTTATGTAATATATATCTATATTACATTAATATGCATCTGAAATATCAGATAATGATATGCTTTCATTTGTTTCAGTTTTGTCTTCTAACCATACCAAGAAGCAATTCCCAAAGGAGTGTACCCATGATTATTTCCTGAAAGAAATACCAAGAATATTTGCTTGTAATGGCCTTTCAGAGCTGCATAGAAAGAAGTTCTGGGAATATTCACATGACAGTGAAGTTCATAAAACATATCATTATGGAAATGATTTGTGTGAAAAATACATGTGTTTCATTTCTGAAACAAAAGATCAAGAAGCTCTGGCTACTCCTGAGAGAACTCAGTCTGTGCTACTCATAATTTCACAATTGGAGGCTCCGCAGGGAAAAGGTTCACAACAAGTTTTGAAATACAATTCTATTCTGCACAGAAATAGGAAAATATTATGTAAGGAACCTAAAGGTCAACACAGAATACGTTTGGGATGCAAATTTTATAAATGTAATCTGTGTGGAAAATCATTTACCAAGTCCTCAAAACTTCAAGATCATCAAAGAATCCACAGTGGAGATAACACTTATAAATGTACTAAGAGGAAGATATCATTTACACAGTCCTCAAAACATCAAGCTCAACACTGCATTAACACTGGACAAAAATGTCAAAAATGTAAAGAATGTGGGGAATCATTTACCTCATCCTCTGCTCTCCAGGATAATCAAAGTATTCATTCTCAAGAATATCCTTACAAATGTAGTGAGTGTGGAAAATCCTTTACCAACTCCTCAAGTCTTCATGTTCACTACAGAGTCCACACCAGAGATAAACTTTACAAATGTAATGAGTGTGGGAAATCCTTTTCCCGGTACTCAAATCTCCAAGTTCATCAAAGAATCCACACAGGAGAAAAACCTGACAAGTGTAATGAGTATGGGAAATCTTTTACCCAGAACTCAAATCTCAAAGTTTATCAAAGAATTCATACTGGAGACAAATCATATATATATATATATATATAATAACTGTCAGAAATCCTTTAGACTTTCCTCAGCACTGAAACATCATCAAAGAATCCACACTGGAGAAAAACCTTACAAATATAGTGAGTTTGGGAATGCCTTTACCCATTACTCAATTCTCCAACGTTATGAAAAAATCCATACTGGAGATAAGCTGTATGAATTTAATACCTGTGAGAAATCATTCAGTCAGCCCTCAACACTTAAACATCATCAAAGAATCCATACTGGAGAAAACCCTTATAAATGTAATGACTGTGGGAAATCCTTTACTCAGTCTTCATCTCTACAACGTCATCAAAGGATCCATACTGGACATAAACCTTACAAATGTAATGAGTGTGGGAAATCCTTTACTTGCTCTTCAACTCTCCAAGGTCATCAAAGGATCCATACTGGAGATAAACCTTACAAATGTAATGAGTGTAGGAAATTCTTTACTTACTCTTCAACTCTCCAAGGTCATCAAAGAACCCATACTGGACATAAACCTTACAAATGTAATGAGTGTGGGAAATTCTTTACTTACTCTTCAACTCTCCAACGTCATCAAAGAATCC
>CAJRSG010000203.1:0-17971 GCA_907169655.1 Acomys percivali
TTTAAGGTTCTGAACTTAATGAACTTTTAGCCAGAAATGTTTTATATTAATTTGGGTTGGAGCTGGCCATGATGTTGGGCTGTGAGAAAGAAGAGCTCCTGTCTATACCACATCCTTCCTGATATGATTTGAAGAAAAGAAAGTTGATTAAAAGTCACCACACTGCAGCTGGCTAAGATAACCCCTGACAAGCCATATAGGATATGTCATTAATCTGTAACGATGTACTTGAAGCTATAATGATTTTTACAGAATAAATGGCTAGCCATGTGGTTAGTCTCTGATAGCCACTAATTCCTATGCTGTCTTGGGGAGTCAGCAAATGTATTAGCCCTCCTTTTTAAAATTTTTAAAATTTTTTACATATACATTTATATTATTACACATAAATACAATAAACTTACTACAGCAAGAAGAACCATGACACAATCAGGAATTATATAAATGTTAAATTCTTAGTGTTTTGGCTATTTGTATTTGGCAGTCTTGAAGAAAACATCTTTTCTATCTTGATGCATCTAAAATTCTTAATGCAAGCCAATCTCCATCACATCTGGTCATTATTAACTTAAAACATCTTAACCCCTAAACAACTAAGCTTCATCGTAAAACTAAGCTACCTGGTTTTCAATTCGATCAGAGACTTGAGAAAGAATAAACTTGATTACCTGAGTATGCCAGAAGTGCAGATTAGTAGCTTTCCAAATGAGAAGATGACAGAGACAGTTTGCTACCTGAATAGTTACCCACAACTCTCTATTATGATGGAGCATTTTCTCCATCCATAGCCTTGCTTTATACATATTTCGTTTAATTGAACAATCAATTGCTTATGAAGTGGATACTCTGAATCAGCACTGGGCTTGGTTCTTTGGGAAAAAACAAGTGCAATGCCTTCCTCCTGAGGTCAATATCACACGAGGAAAGAAAGACAGAGATACACAGGTTCTAATGTGAGTGGAGGCTATAGGAATCATGAATGGATCCAGAGTGAGGGAGCTGAGAAAATACGCTACACAGGGTGATGGGGAGATAATTTGGAAAGAAATGTATACTCCTGAAGGAGCACGGTGTAAAAATGGCTGGCATCCTAGGTTTTTATAAGAATACAATAGGAATACAGTAAAACTGTGCTTACTGTGAAATGTTATGGAAAAAATATAGCGTATGTGATAATGTAAGATGTGGTTATATCTTTACATATCCCAAAGAAAATTATCAGTTTTAAAATAACAAAACTTTTTGTGGATAAATGGATTGAGCTAGAAATGATCATAATGAGTGAGTTAACCCAGAAGCAGAAAGACTCAAATGGTATATACTCACTTATATCTGCATACTAGCCCAATGGGCATGTCCCACGAAAGGCTCCACTTACCAGGATACTGGGACAGAGGGGAGGACACCCTATTGGGACTCTAGATGAGAGAACCATGGGAGTATAGCAAAGTAGAAGGATCCAGTGGGTCCTAGAAACCTATAAGTAGAACATTATGATAGGCAGATTTGGGCCCAGGGGTCCTGCTCAAACTAAGGCACCAGCCACGGACAATACAGGTGGTAAACTTTAAACCCCTACCCTTCAACTTTGCCATTCTCCCATGTGTCTCTCATCTAGAGTCCCAATAGGATGTCCTCCCCTCTGTCCCAGTTTCCTGGTTAGTGAAGACTTTCATAGGACATGCCCCTTGGGTTAGTATGCAGATATAAGTGAGTATATCCCATTTGACTCTTTGTGCTTCTGGGTTAACTCACTCATTATGATCATTTCTACTTCAATCCGTTTGTCCAAAAATTTCGGGAATTCTTTGGTTTTAATAGCTGAGTAGTATTCCATAGTGTAAATGTACCACAGTTTCTTTATCCATTCTTCTACTGAGGGACACTTAGGCTGTTTCCATGTTCTGGCTATTATGAATAAGGCTGCTATGAACATGGTTGAGCAAATTTAAGATCTGAAGATGAAAATGGATTCAATGATAAACACACAGACAGAAGAAAAACGGGAACGTGAGACCTCAGAGAAGAAGGTGAGCAACACAGAGGCAAGCTTTTCTAACAGAATCCAAGAGATGGAGGAACGAATCTCAGGTCTAGAAGATACAATCACAGATCTTGAAGCAACCATTAAAGAAAATGCTAAATCTGGAAAAATCCTGATTATAAACTTTTAGAAGGAAGAGACTAAGCTAAACACGGGGCAGTCGGGGACAAGAGCTGACGATTGTGGCCCTACTTAGTGTCCTTTTCTCTTTTTGCAACTGCCTATGCTTTGTGACTCGTGACTCAGTCTCCTGCTAATTTGGCTTCCCTGACAGAAAATATTGTCTCATCAAACTATAGCCCAACCAAACTCTTATACTGTTATTTGCTTCTTGCCAGCTGTTGAGTTACAGTAAAGAGAAAAGAAATGAATGCTTCGCTCAATCCCGAACAAACCCACAGCTAGTTAGCACCAGAAGGAAGCTACCAAGAAATACCTTCTGATGGCAGGTAGATTTCAGCTATGGCTGGCATAGATCATTCAGAAATGATGAAGGAGAAAGTACAGCTTGTAGATTTGTCTATGGACTTACTTGATAGTAAGTGTTGCCTTAAGATTAAATGTGAAGACAATTGGATACATGATTTGTGGATCCAGGAGCAAAATAAAAGAATTCTTACCTAAGATATATTAATAACTTTACAACAGTCATAGGAACAGTGACTAAAGCACGATGCCAGTTTTTATGTGATGTTCTACATAACAATGTAGATAGAGAATGGGCACTGACTTGAATGCACACTTTGCTAATATTACATTCAGCTAGTAACTTACCCTTATTTGTCAGTGTCTTTAACATAGCAAATATCTTTGTGTATAAGTTAGAGGATGTGAGGCAACATTACATGGGTTAATATCTCTATAATTCATTTAATATACATGAAATCCTTCACCTTTACTTGAATTTCCTTATTATTTACAATTTAATAAATGCTAACTAGTGAAATCACTGGTCAGCCTTAATATTCATAATTTTCAAGGTTTTCAGAGAATGGCACTAAAGGAATATGACCACTTTTTGGTCAGTGGCTGTACATAAGTAACTCCCCTTTAAAGGTATTTGCCCTTGTGCTGTTCCTCTGCTTTCATGGAGAACCTTGACTCAGGACGAGGTCCATGAGGAAAGAGAGTTGCCATACTCCATCTGTTGTCAGTGAAAATTTCAAATGTGGTTCGTTTGTTTTGAAACTTTCATTCTGCTGCTTAACAAGAGTGAAACTTGGCATTATGGGATAAATTTGCTATTGTTACATAGCTGATAGCAGAAGGTGACTTAGCACTCAGCAACCTGGTAGTCTCTGCTGCTGCTGAAGACTGGCCACTAATGTAAAGTAAATGAGCTATCCTGTGATCCTCCACATGCCCAGATCTGCCCCAAGCGTACAGACTTCTCTGTCTCCTATCCTTAGCAAGTCAGGGGATAACACTGCACAGAATTTTAACTGTGAATGGAGAGTTTTGTGTGGTCGTAATTGGAAGAGGAACTTGTCAAAAATAATATATTCACAAATATTCTGAACCATCATGGGCTTAGCAACACTCTATAAATTGTCACACAGCTGGTGGCAGGTAGTTGATTTTTTTTTCAGCAATATTAAAAGGTGCCAGGAATGTCTTTCAGAAATCTACTTCCCTCGATTTTTCTAGTTCAGGTAATAGAAGAGGTGAGCAAGGGAGATGGGGGAAGAAGGCAGAGACAGGAAGGGAATTAGGTGACTGGGTACCTGCTGTGAAACATTTGAACTATGACAGCTGATCTCCTTTCATTTGAGCTAGGAACTAAACGGCTTTAAATTAGGAAGTCTTGAGAAAGTTTGAATATTGCCTCACTAGCTTTGGACTGTAGAGAATTTGAGAGAAATTAATTAGAAGAGGAGCAGAATAATCGAAGTAACGATGGAGTAAAGAGTAGAAGATTGAGCCCCTTAATCGTTATGAAGAGTGTGTATCTGTATGCATGAGATGGTGGCATGGTTCCTCTTTCTGTTTATTTAAAATCAGTATTCCATTCTCATCGCTGCCTATCATCATCCTGTTTGACCACATCAACTGTTCATAGTTTTAAACACTTACACAAGTACTTTCAAGTGATTCAGAAACAAAGAAATGATGTAAAGAGAATGAATGAATAACTAACAGCAAGCATTTTCAATTATCTCCCCTCCTTTTTCTTACTTTCATAATTTCTTCAAAACGTGTTTTGTGGTACATGCCTCCATTGCTGATGGGAGTGCAAACTTGTTCAACTGCTTTGGAAATCAATATGGTGGTTCCTCAGAGAATTGGGAATAGTTGTACCTCAAGACCCAGACATATCCCTCCCGGGCATATACCCAAAAAATGCTCAACCATACAACAAGGACATTTGCTCAACTATATTTGCTGCAGATTTATTGGTAATAGCCACAATCTGGAAACAATCTAGAAGTCCCTCAACTGAAAATGGAAGAAGAAAGTGTGGTTCATTTACACAATGGAATACTACTCAGCTACTAAAAACAAGGAAAACTTGAGATTTGCAGGCACATGGATAGAACTAGAAATGATCATCCTGAGTGAACCTAAACTCAGAAAGATATGAATGGTATATTCTTCACTTACAAGTGGATATTAGCCCAACATAGATGTCCTCTGAGAGACTACACCCAGTGGGTGATTGGGACAGCTACTGGGACTCATTGCTGTACTCTGCGTGGAGCATTGAGAGTGGTATGGAAGAATAGGGGAAGTAAAAGGACCTAAAGGGTTCAGAAGCCCCACAAGGAAACCATGAAGGCAGGTGGATCTGGACAGAGGGGGACATGCACAGACTGTTGTAGTAAGTCTAGAACCCTAACGCAGATCAAGCCAATAGACTGCTGATTCTCCACAGTTGTGAGGAGAGTGGGGACTGCCTCTGAAATGAACTCTGGCTCCCCCAATTTGATCACTTCCCCTTGGTGGGAAGGCCTGGTGGGAACACAGAAGAATGGGAAGCAGCCTATGTGTATGAGACCTGATAGGCCATGGCCATATGGTGAGAGAGGAAGTCCCCTTCTATCAGAGGTCTAGGGAAGGGGAATAGAGCAGAAGACGGGGGAGGGTGGAATGAGAAGAGATAAATTAGGGCACAACAATCAGAATATAAACTGAATAAATTATAATAAAATGTAAAAATTTAAATAAAATATAAACAAAAAATGTTTGGTGTCATGGATTGCTTTGGCAATCTAGAGAAACTTATGAGTCTCTTCTCAGCATAATTTATAAAAACTCAAAATATGCCACCTGTTCCTGTAACAGAAATCAATTATATTGAAATACAGTGTTGTTCCCCACACCCAGGATAAGAACCCCTGCCATAAGCCTTGGTCCTTATTATGCAGATCATGATAATCAGAGGAGGGGAATCAGAATAGAGAATTTGAGTCATGTCAAGGGTAACTCCTATCAAGCATAAAAGAAAAGGGAACTCAGCAAGGGGTGTGGGAAAGGAAAGCCCCCTTGGGATGAAGTGTATTTTGATGTTGCAGAGAGGAGACACATGAAGGGAGGCTTCAGGGGAAGCAGGAGGGGGTAAAAAACAGAATGAAAGGAATGGCAGAAGTATGATTTAAACTGCGTGTCCTTTGATATTCTTTGAGACACACAATTAAAAACCAGAATGACTTTCTTACTGTTAGTGGAGTCTGTTTCCTTGAAGATTGAGCCACAGAGAGTTCAGAAATGTGCTGAGATGATGCAACACTGTTTTGAATTTACTCTTTTATGGTTAGTCTTGAGCCTTTGGTACAAAACACCTCAAATAAAGGCAGATTTATTTTTCATGATTAGCCTGAACGATTGGCTTCTCTTTTGTAATTATTCTTATACAGTGTCCAAGCTGGCCATGAGTCGTCTCTCAGTTATATCATCTTGTTTTGCGGTTGTTGTTTTTGTTGGTTTCCACCTCTTTGAATGATCCCACTGTAACTGTGTTCTGGATAGCAGGCAGATTTCTTTAAAGTTAAAGAAATATAAGAAATCATAAAAGTTTTGTAAAAAGTCTGAGGGGCATAGGAGAATGATGATACTAAATGAATGAGGGGAAATGGACACATGAACTCTTTGCTAACATTTCTCTTGGGGATGCTCCTAAATACAGAAGACATTGTCATCACAGATATCATAGATAGGAGCAAAAGCAAAGTGGGTAGAAAGGAAGATTTATTAGGGCTTAAACTACCAAGGCTATCTCAGGGGAAGGGAGTGCTGCTTTGACCCTGATATATATATATGTATGTATATACACATACATATTAGAATATTGGTATAGATATAGATATATACCAACTATAAAGTACAAGACAAATGATATAAAAATTCCCTTTGATCTACTAGCTAGTAGGAAAACAACCCAGAAATTTTGCTAATATCAGTCAACAGTGAAGAAACTAGATTCAAACACAGGGACTGTTAATAGTTGCAGATTTGGATTCGAATATGAAGACGGTACTCCATATTCCTTCAGCATGGTTATCAAAAGGTAGAGAGGCCTTTATGAAGCTGACATTTGTGTTGAGTGAAAACAGATCCTTCCTTGTCATTATTGCCTAAGCACATTCTTATGTAAGGTACAGGATGACTTCAGCAGCATATGTGTACAATATTCATTGTGTTAGGTATTATAAGTAAGCTAGTGCAGTGGTTAATCTCGACTGTCAGCTAGACACATTCAAGAATTATCTGGGATATGCCTATGAAGATTATATGATTATTTTCCTGGAGGTGAGAGTTCCCTATTCTGGGTCACTAGCATGAACCTCGCTATAAGAAAAATGCTAAAGGGAGATTCAGAGGGGTGAAATTAAATCCCTCAGGCAACTGAGCTAGACTAGGAATTTGAATAGGTGACTCACTCTACTGCAAAGGCATAAGGATTTTAGTTTCTCAATCTGATAAGTTGTTTAAGCACTTAAAAAATAACTAAAAGATATCTTTTGAGTATGAAGATGATAAAACTTCAATTATTGAATCATAGTGCATATTTTGCATTAAATTTAAAGGTGGTATTTTTTCTAAAAAACAGGTGGCATTTATTTTAATTTTACAAACTTTCATTGTCATACAATGGCACATTATTAAACTCCTCAATCAATACATCAAGAATGTAATTATTTTTGATAAAATTTTAATTATTCAAATCTGCTTAGATCTCTAAATTAGTTCTATAACTATTAAATTTTGATGTAGAAAACAGAAACAATAAATGCATGATGTAAGCAATTTTGCCAAATCAATGTAAACCTCTTAGAGAAATAATGTACAAATAAAACCATATATTCAACAACATTTCTTGCTTTGGTATCTCAAAAATAGTCTATTTTTGGTATTCAAATTGATTTAGAAAATATTTAGTTTGATTACCCACAATAATGTAGCAAACAGAGGTAATTTGAAGAATTATTTATTAAGTATTCCTTATTAAATGTTTTAATGAGTATTCCTATTTAATACACAAAATTAAATTAATTGATATTTAGCATTAGTTCACATGTCCATTACATGTTAAATATCCAAGTGTTACTTTATAGCAATGGTTCTCAACTTCCTAATACTGCACCCTTTAATACAGTTCCTCATGTTGTGTTGACCCTCAACCGTAAAATTATTTTCATTGTTACTTCATAATTGCAGTTTTTCTGCTGTTTTGAATTATAATGTAATTATCTATTTTGTGAAGATCTTAGGTGACTCCTGTGACAGGATCGTTTAAAGCGAAAAGGGTTCTGATTAAAAGGTTGAGAACTGCTGCTTTAGGAAGTGAAGACCTTATACAAATTCCTATTTAAGTAAATTGATGTAACTAGAAAATATTATTCTGAATGAAGTAAGCCAGACCCAGAAAGACTCATATGTAGATATTCACTTATATGTAGATATTAGCCATATAGTATAGGATAACTATCCTAAAACCCACAGACCCAAGGAAGCTAAATAACAAGGAGGGCCCAAGGAAGCACGCTCGACTCTCCCTCCGAAGGGGAAAACAGAGACATCAAAAGCGGGGGAAGAGCTAGATCTGGGTGGGGAGGGAATGAGAATCAGGAGCACGTGTGGGTAGAATGGTAGTGGGAGATGAAAAGAAGGTTGGGAGAAAGAAGGGGAGCTGGTGAGGGCTGCGTCTCAGGGACAAGCTGGAGATCCGTGATAAGGTAGGCTCTTGGAAGGATATAGGAGTGACTCTAGCTGAGACTGAAGTGGCCATATCCTACAGCCAGGTAGGACTTCCAGGATGGGGACACTAACCCACTCACAAAACCTTGGACCCATATTACATCTCAGTTGTTAGCCCATTCCTTGTATCCTCCCATTCCTCCCTCCCTCCCGCTTCCCGAATAAATTAATAAAAAATAAAAATAAAAAATGAAAACCTTCGACCCAAAATTTACTCTGTCTCCAAGGTGTGCAGAGATTGAGGAAAGGGTCAAATAATGACTGGCCCAATCTTGAGGTACCAGAGTGAACATGAGATTGCATCAACTTTTATTTGTGGAAAAAATCTGAATCATTAAAAAGTTAAGGCAAATAACTTGACTCTACCATGATAAAAATAAATTAATATTATAGTTTTTAAAGAATAGTATTCATTAGCCAAGCAAGTTTATTTGAGAAAAAGTCAATAATAAATTTTCTAAAACAAAAATGATTAGGATTGGAGTAAGTGCTATTTAATCTACATTTATTCCTGGAAACAAAAAGCAGATACCTTGGACCAGATCCTTTAACCATGTATTGATTCACAAGGAAAACACTTCTCTAACCCTTCAACTCAATCCTCAATAACATGTCAGTGAATACACATGAGAGAAACATGATTAAACGTAAAAGTCCTAACAAGAATAATGAAAGAAACAAAGGGACTTCCCTCTCCTGAAATTAGCTACTTGGTACTCATTAGAAATTGGATGATATAGAAAATGTAAAATGTTCATATAGAAACACAGAATATTAGGTTTTTATAAAAGCTATACGTACACACTTTAGTCACTTATTTCTTTTAAGTTTTAAAAGTGCTATAAACTACATTATAAATATTTAAAACACACACACACACACACACACACACACACACACACACACAATTAACCAGAAGTGAGGACTATATGCCCTATGGTCTTCTATAAAACTGAACTAGTTATTCAGAAACTGTGCAGCTTCAAGGTTGATTTTACACTTTTGCTGTTGGACATATTTTTTCACCAATGAAACAAAAAATTCCACAACAGAGTTACAACTGGAAGAACAATTAGCTTCCTTCTCGCTTTCGCAACTCATGCCCATTATCTATCTTCTCAATCACTGATAATAATTCAGCCAAACATCAAAATATTAAAATTCCTGTTTTAGGAAAGGGTTGCCTCTACAAAAACAGTGCCACTGACAGTTGAGAGTCATAGAACTGTTTATGACCTATTGTGAGATTACATGGCTATTGTCAGACCTTTATTGAATTCCAAAGCTCAAAGAGTTAATTTTATTATTCTAATAAAAATAACTACCCCGAGTGTCTGAGGAACACAAGAGGGAGTGAAAATTATAACCCATCAATGTGAGTGTCATAGAAATAAATAGCTGAACTGCCTTAGAGTTTATAAAGTAGAAGGAAAACAATTTTAAGTAAATTCTGAGAGCAGTGTTTTGAGTCAATGTTTAAGGCAGAAGACAAAAAAAATGAACTGTTCATGAGCACTATAAATGACTTATGATATGTTCCTACCAAAAATAAGTCTGAGGAATCATAAAATATATTTATGTGTATAATGAGGTCTGCCAAAGAAAGATACAGAAAGTATGGCTTCTTGGCTTGGAAGCAAATGTGTGTGTGTGTGTGTGTGTGTGTGTGTGTGTGTGTATGTGTGTGTGTATGTATGTGTGTGTATGTGTGTTTTCAAATACAATCTTCAATACTGGATTATAATTTAAGGCTGTTATTTTATGATTAGAATTGATGGTTGTAATGTGATTATCTATAGAGATAAAGAAACAAATATAAGTATGAGAGTACATAAGGGTCAGTATAGACACACTCCTAACTGTTCCTATTGATGTATTCAAAGCAAGGGCAGTTTGAATATACAACTCAAAGCAGTTACACACTGTATATGATATAAAACTGACCTACACTGTGCAGCAGACAGCAAAGGACACCAGCCTTACAGTAACTGCCCAGACATATAGACTAGTGATAGAAGACAGACTTTCCCCTTGTGTAGTGCTAACAAGACAGGCTTCACTCTTGCGAACAGTACCAGAATTCAAGCAGCAATGCCTCTAACAAGAAACCCCAAACGCCAAGACTTGAGAAACACTAGTTTGTATCTCATTTATAATAATATTAATATTAATAATAATAATAATAATAATAATAATAATAATAATAATAATAATAATGCCAACCAGAAGAAAACAAATACCCACCTTTCATCTCTTCTATAGAGTAATCTTTCCAGTGCACCACTCTAATTTCCCCACTGACAGAGTTGATCTTGCTTTCTTCTGTTATGGAAATTTCTCCTTCCTTTCTTTGTTTTGTATCTCATCCAAAACACAAGGAGAATCATTCTCTTATGGTGGCAAGCACTGAATAGCCTTCTCATTTGATCATTTGTTGCTCTTTATTTACTTTCACCCCAGTGACACCCAATGCACTTACAGCCTACATCATGGCTACCAAATATAATCTTACAATAAACAGAGCCTATGCTCTTTGTAAAAATAATTCATTGCAAGCATGAAGTGGGGAACACAAATACAAGATGAGTTCTGGGTTTTCTTACAATGCTGCAAATGAGGAAATACTGAAAGAGAAGAAAGAAAGAAAGAAAGAAAGAAAGAAAGAAAGAAAGAAAGAAAGAAAGAAAGAAAGAAAAAGGAGGGAAGAGTCTGAAAAATAAATTACGTAACCATCAGCTTAACAGCTTTCTGGTACCTAAACATGGGGAAAATCTTATACCAATTAGAAAATAATGGTAGGAAATATGGCCTGAAAAAATAGAAATGATATCCACTGACCCTTCTTATAAAAAAGTGTTTGGTAGAATAAATAAATACACATGAAAAAGTGACAACTTTTTCATAGAATTTTAATTAGTAAAAATAGAAGAAACATAAGAACTAAAACGCCACATTGGATCATAAGAATAATAACAGTGGACTGGAGAGCGCTCAGGTGAGTATAACAAAACATTCAGTGCAGAGGACAGTCAGCCTGAAGTACCACCTTCAACATGTCTGTGTAGTACCACGGTACACAAACATCTGCAGTTCTCTCTAGGGGATTTAATTGCGTCCTAGACCCATAAATTTTTTATAATTAAGTATGGTCTGACCTTATTGATTAGCTTCTAAATAAAATAAAACACAAACGATATAGGTACTTGAAATGATCTCTACAGTTAAGAGCACTTGCTCCTCCTGCAAAGGACCTGGGCTCCATTCTCAGTACTCACATTGAGGCTAACAATTGTCTACAACTGCACTTCTAGGACATCTGTTGCTATCTTCTGACCTCTGTCATCATGACACACACTAGAGATGCACTTACATCCATGCAGGGGAAACATTATTATAATATAGAACATAAAAATAAGCAATTCTCGAGAAGTGGGAATACAGAAAGAATAAAATTATTTTTAGATAAACATGTTTGAAACCATAGTAGAAACCACTTTTTTAAAAAAATCATCACACTTAGGTTTAGCAGTGAGTGACAGCACATATGGGTGCTGTGTGACCCCTGATAGAGAACCATAAGCATGTTCCAAGATTTTATAAATTCAGACTTAATCTTAAGAAAGTATGGAACAAGCCACAGTTAAGAAATAGTTTATAAAATATATAACTGCCAATATCATTGGAAGATGGTTGGAAGATGAAAAACAAGCCACTCTCATGGAATGGAGGAGTCCAAGTAAAGGTTACCAAATGTCTTTGGTTGGTTTCTGGAACAAAAGAGAAAAAGTTAAGCCATCTGAGCGGAGCTTACAGCTCAGTGTCACTGTACTTGAAACATTCATAAAGTCCTAGGTTCTAAGACTTTCCACTGGTATCTTATTCTCTAGAGCTACAGAATAAGATACCAGTAGAAAACCAGACAAACGCAAGTGAGTAGAACTGAAGTAATATTAATATCATAATTTAGTACCATGAAATGCTATTATTAGGAACTGTGTAAAGGATAATATACACTCTACAATATCATTACAACATTTCTGTAACCAAAAAAAAAATTTCTACTAGTTTTTTCAAAGTTCAAATTTAGGAATCACCATCCAAATTTTATTTTTAAAAGAACAAGAACAGTGATTAAAATGTAGGTAGATTCTAACCTTAGGAAAATCTTCTTTCGACTTCACTAAGTGGATATGACCTAGACATTATAGTTTAAGATCATTCTGGGATGGTAACAGTTTAAACCTTTTTAAATGTAGCTCCGATGTTTTGTGTTTTAAGTAAAGTCATTAACATGCCCACAGGATTTCTCAATAATATGTATAGAAACACCCTTTTAGTAAGTGCAATCTTTTGTCATGCACTGCACAGCTTAATCTTGGAAACTTGACTGGGGCAACATGGAAATTAAGAAATGACAGACAAATTCCACTCCTTGGAATATACCCAGAGGATCACCAGCACACAACAAGAACATTTGCTCAACCATGTTCATAGCAGCCTTATTCATAATAGCCAGATCATGGAAACAGCCTAAATGTCCCTCAGTAGAAGAATGGATAAAGAAACTGTGGTACATATACACTATGGAATACTACTCAGCTATTAAAAACAAGGAATTCCCGAAATTTGTGGACAAATGGATTGAGCTAGAGATGATCATAATGAATGAGTTAACCCAGAAGCAGAAAGACTCAAATGGTATATACTCACTTCTATCTGCATACTAACCCAAGGGGCATGTCCTATGAAAGTCTTCACTAACCAGAAAACTGGGACAGAGGGGAGGACATCCTATTGGGACTCTAGATGAGAGACACATGGGAGAATGGCAAAGTTGAAGGAACCAGAGGATCCTAAAAACCTAAAAGAACATTATGATAGGCAGATTGGGGCCCAGGGGTCCTGCTCAAACTATGGCACCAGCCAAGGACAATACAGGCCATAAACTTCAAACCCCTGCCCAGATCTAGGCAATGGACAGGACATTCTCCACAGTTGAGTGGAGAATGGGGTCTGACTTTCACACATACTCTGGTGCCTCATATTTGACCACGTCTCCTGAATGAGGAGACCTGGTGGCACTCAGAGGAAGGATAGCAGGTTACCAAGAAGAGACTTGATACTCTATGAACATATACAGGGGGAGGAAGTCCCCCTTAGTCACAGTCATAGGGGAGGAAAGTAAGGGGGAAATGGGAGGGAGGAAGGAATGGGAGGATACAAGGGAGGGGATAACTACTGAGATGTAATATGAATAAATTAATAAAATTTATAAAATGTCTTAAAAATAAAAAATAAAAGTTTATAATCATCTAAAGCAACTCTGTTATTTAGGGACTAAATGTCCAACACACAAGACAATGGGGATAGTGAGCATTCAAACCACAGTTTGATTTGATGCCCAATAAGCCTTTCATTGACAAGTAAAGCGAATTCCTTGAATGCTAGTCTCCGACTACTTTATCCAGCTGGCCTTGTTTAGCATCCCAGTTATTCTCCATTCACATACCTGAATCCTTGGTACCAGTTTAAAGCCACATCAGCAGATCATCACCTTTGAGTTTACATAGACATTACCCCTCAGTAGTCCAATTTTAGTATTCCAAACAAAGTTATTTAAAAAGCTATTCCTAGGGCCTTGTCAGCACAGTGACCACCTCATCTCTCAAGTCTTTGATTCTTGTCTTACACGGGTGCCGCTGTTTTTATTTACCTCAGTGGAACTGGTGATTTAGTCCATTTTATTTACTATTATAAATTATTCAGATTACATCAAGATTGTTATCCCATCGCTTGTATCTTTCTGTTCCCACCCTCTCACTCTTTCTTGCCCTATTCCCCTCCCTTAGACCTCTGATAGAAGGAGGCCTCCTCTCCCATTATATGACCATAGCCTATCAAATCTCATCCAGATAGGATAGCTTGCTTCCCCTTCTTCTGTGTGCTGCTGGGTCTCATGACCAAGGGAAAGTGATCAAATTCAGGGCACCAGAGTTCATATCAGAGGCAGTGTCCACTCTCCCCACAACTGTGGAGAATGAGCTGTCCATTGGCTAGATCTGAACAGGGGGTCTGGGTTTACTGTATGCATTGTCCTTGATTGGTACAACAGTTTGTGCAGGCTCCACTGGGTATAGATCTTCCTGCCTTGATGGTTTCCTTGTGAGGCTCCTGAGCCCTCCATGTAATTCCAACACCCTACTCTTTCATACCAGTATCACCTGGAGTCCAGCAATGAGTACCAGCATCTGTCTTCTTCCCCACTGAGTGAAGACTATCAAAGGACATCTATGTTGGACTAACATCCACTTATAAGTGAGTATATATTATGAATGTCTTTCTAGGTCTGGATTACCCTTCTCAGGATAATCATTTCTAGTTCCATGCATTTGATTGCAAATTTCAAGATTTCCTTGTTTTTAATAGCTGAGTAGCATTTCATTGTGTAAATGTACAACAGTTTATTTATCCATTCTTTGATTAAGGGACCTCATGGTTGTTTCTAGATTCTGGCTATAATAAATAAAGGTGCTATGAACGTTGGAAAAATGTCCTTGTTGTAACTGTGTTTTGTGTCTCCCATCTTTTTTTCCCCAAAATCATTTCTTTGTTTCTTTTCCTTGTTTGCTTTGTTTATGGATATCAAGGCAACTAAGAAACTCAGCATAGCAGAGGACATGGTTAAAAGGGTGAAGAAACAACTTGTAAGATATAAGCTATTTCTACGAGAAAAGATCAATATTTACCAAACACGGGGAATTAACAATCCCCCAAAATCTGAAACCAAATCATCCAACTGAAAATGTCAAATGTTCTCCATAGACATTTCTTGATAGAATATATGAAAAAAATGCTCAGCGGAAACCAGTTATCAGGGAACTACAAATCAAAACCATTGTAAAGTACCATCCCCCATCCTGATACACTGACACTCTTGTAAATACCAGCATTCTCCTGTATATCTACCTTTTTATCATACTCCTAACCAAAGCAAAGTGTGAACCTGAAATTTCAATAACAAGCATTATGTGATACATACCATGCATTGCTTACTTCTCTGTTCCTATGATTATAATGGTATAGGCAAGACAAATTCTAGAAGAGAGGGTTTATTTGGGCTCACAACTGTGATGGGAAAGTATGACAGTAGACAGGGTTGCTGAGGGGGGGGGGAGAGAGAGAGAGAGAGAGAGAGAGAGAGAGAGAGAGAGAGAGAGAGAGAACTTGGAATGGCTTGAAGCTTTGAAATCATAAAGCATATGCCTATTGATATACTTTCTCCAACAAGGCCACACCTCTTAGATTTCCATACATGGTCAAGTGCTAGAGCCTATAGAACAAACAGACCCATATAAACAACTTCGAATCACTGTACACACATTATTCCAGTTTTCAATAAGTGCTTAGCCTTGCCAAGCCAATCTCCAGGATTTATTTTCAATATCTTTGCTGTTGGTTACAGATTCATTGAGTCATTGTATGAGGCACAAATTACAAATAAGTGACTGAGGTAGGACTAATGTGACCAAAAGAGGTAAGAGGAGTAGGGGAGAATGAGGCAACAGCTTGGCTCCCACTGAGATCTAGCATCCATCATAGCCCAGAGAAGTATGAAATAGAAACAACACTGTAAAACTGGACCACTGTAAATAAGGACAAGAAGCAAAAAGAGTCAAATGGTATATACTCATTTATATCTGCACACAAGCCCAAGGGGCATGTCCCATGAAAGTCTTCACTTACCAAGAAAGTGGGACAGAGAGGAGGACATCCTATTCAGACTCCAGGTTAGAGAAGTATGGGAGAATGGGGAAATAGAAGGATCCAGAGGGTCCTAGAAACCTACAAGAAGAACATTATGATGGGCAGATCTGGGCCCAGGGGTCCTGCTCAAACTATGGCACCATCCAAGGAAAATATGTGCAGTAAACTTCGAACCCCTACCCAGATCTAGCCAATGGACAGAACATTCTCCACAGTTGAGTGGAGAGTGGGGTCTGACTTTCACATGAACTCTGGTGCCCCATATTTGACCATGTACTCTGGATGGGGAGGCCTAGTGGCACTCAGAGGAAGGATAGCAGGCTACCAAGAAGAGACTTGATACCCTATGAGCATATACAAGGTGAGGAGGTCCCCCTCAGTCACAGTCATAGAGGAGGGGAGTAAGGGGAGAATGGGAGGGAGGGAGGAAGGGTAGAAGAGATGGGATAACAATTGAGATGTCATATGAATTAATTAATAAAATAAAGTAAAAAAAAATAAGGACAAGGTTTCAGAGCTCTTCACCTATTCCTTATCAGTTGTCAATTTTCTGGGGATATGTAACTTCCAGTGTATTTCTGGGCAAAGATCTGCTTCAGCCATGGTAACATTTTAAAGAAACATCGTAGACAGCATTTAAAAGCTTGTATATCTTCCTCTCACATAACCACCTGCAATTCCCACATTCAATTAACATGTATTACTCAACTCTCTATGACTGTAACCCAATTTCTGAGATTATCAACGTTTAAAGATTGAAGGTTTATTTTGGATTATAGTTTTAGAAATTGTAGTTAATGATCCAATAACCAATTGCTTCTTACCTGTGGCAAGGTAGTATATCATGGTAAAAGACTGTGGTGGAAAGGGAGAATAAAAGAGGATTAGAAAGAGCAGTCTCATCTT
The DNA here is from genome assembly GCA_907169655.1 of Acomys percivali. NCBI lineage: Eukaryota > Metazoa > Chordata > Mammalia > Rodentia > Muridae > Acomys > Acomys percivali. Next base: position 16,910 of record CAJRSG010000203.1, read on the forward strand.
CATTCAGGGAAGGCCTCCCACATATCCCCCATCTGTCTCATTAGACCCCACCCCTTAAAGCATTCACATCTCCCAATTGTATTATACTTTTGCTTTTGACAAATACGGAATAGGGAAGGGATAATTTAGACCAAAACAATATCCCCTTGATAGTTTTCTTTGACAAATCTTTCCTTGCAATATATTCTTTTAGAATGGTGTCTTTCAGAGAATGATGTGTGTGTGAGTGTGTGTGTGTGTGTGTGTGTGTGTGTGTGTGTGTGTGTGTGTGTGTGTGTGTGTGCATTGTGTGTATTGTTGACATAAACCATCCATGTTGAGGAACAAAGCCTGAACTTCATGGGGAAAACAGCAAAGTCTTCTCTGTGGCTGAGGCTGAGATGGAGGGCAAAAGCTTCCTTTGGTCTACTTGTGGATGCTAAGAGTATATTTAGAAAATGTCCACCAAAGCTTTCTCCTCTGATTATTTACAGCCTGATAAGTGATCTCCAACAAAGATTGCTCTTACCAAGATTAATTAAATCTGTACCCTTGATCAGCTGTATACCACAAACCCTGTTTCCTTGTTTAGCTGAAAGCAGCAACTCCACCTCCATGTTTAACTGTTTATAGCAAATAAGCTGAGCTTCTGGGGCATGCAAATATTCCGTCAGAGAGCCCAGTCCACTGGATCTTGGCTTTTACATTTGTCACTTTGTCTGTCTTTTCTTCATTCTCTTGTCATCCCAGTCAAATCTATCCATGGATGTGTGCTGGATATGGCAACATGGCTACATTTAAAGTCACCATAAGAATGAATACACTGAAATAGTTATTTCTTCTATAATACTTACTATGTTCAAGGAATTATCAGATAATAGTATATATTAAAACCTTAACCTTCACAAAACAACATAATTGGAGCTGGAGAGATGACTCAGGGGTTAAGAGCACCGTTTGCTTTTCCAATGGTCCTGAGTTCAATCCCCAAAAACCACATGGTGGCTCATAACCATCTGTAATGTGATCCAATGCCTGTTCTGGCCTGTGTACATAACAATAAATCAATACATCTTAAAAAAA
>CAJRSG010000206.1:0-13144 GCA_907169655.1 Acomys percivali
CTCTGTTATGGTTTTGTATGTTCTTTGTCCATCACATTTTTACTCATTACACTCCCACACACTCCTACACAAAACCATGACAGCTGATACCAGAAAAAAGTAGTTTTCTATCCTTTCCCACCTGCGTTCTGTCCTTCCTCATCACCAAGCATTACCCCTTCCCCCATCCCTTTTCTAAATGTTACACTCTACTTAACATTTACAGAGTTTACATACATACATACATACATACATACGTACACCACAGGCTAGGATCTTCATGGAAGGAGAACATGTGATGCTTGTTTCCTGTTTGATTTTTTTTCCCTCTAAATTTGGGTCACTTTGCGTAATATTGCACTTTCCATATCCACCCACTTTTCTGAAAAATGTCATGAAGTAGGAGAAATTCTAATTCTTTTGAAAAGAACAAAAGAGTAGAAAGAAATGGCTTCTGTTCTTGCCTGGGGGTCCAGGTGATCTATGTCTTAGATGTTTGTTCACTCTTGAGGAAACGCTCATGGGACAGTGACTACCAACAGGTGAATGAGCCTGGTGCTTCCAGGACTGGCATTTCCTCTGTGCATCTACAGTTTCAATCTAGCACAGCCAAAGAACCCCAGCCAGACGACTGGACTATAGCATTCCCATTAAGGGAACTACAGAGCACACGCCTTTAATCCCAGTACTCAGGTGGATCTCTGTGAGTTTGAGGCCAGCCTGGTCTACAAAGTGAGTCCAGGACAGTCAAGGCTGCACAGAGAAACCCTGTCTCAAAAAACAAACAAACAAAAAACCAAACAAACAAACAAAAAAGCAACTACAGGATATAGAAGTATGACCCAGTCAAACCAGGAGGCAACATTACAGAACAAACAGTGAAAAACATCTCCCATGAGGTCCCAGCGCCCAAAGAACAGCACATTGTCATCACTTACCAAACCCCATGAGAATTAAAGAGCCAATCAACATGATGAAAGTCTGGACAGTATCTGTGTAGATCACTGAGGCCAAGCCCCCTGTGGAGAGAAAATAATGGACCGGGACATTTTTATCCATGCGTACCGACTCTCTGTCTTCACCAGGGGCTCTCCTCTATTCCAAACATATAAAGGACTCAGCAGACAACATCTCATAGCTCCTATGTGAGCCACAGCTTTTCTTGACATCAGTTTCTCCTCAGTGTTTATGGATGCATTTAGTTCATTTTCTCATCCTCCTGTCTTACTGAGATGCAACGTTCTATGAATTAGGGTGGAGTTCTGTCTTGGTGAGTTTTTGAATATTAAATATGGTCAAAGTGAAGATGCTACATTATGAAAGTTTATCATAATAATCTACTCAGTTACCCCCATTTGGGTTGCTCTATCGGGTCTCAGAAAACCTTGTTTGTTTGGGACACATCAATGTCTCATTAGTTGTAATCCAGAAAAAATTACTGACTTATGTTTTGTAACAATGTTGTGTGAGAAAATCCTCTTTAAATTCTAGACTCATTGGCTTTTTCCATCCAAAGGCGTTTCCTTTCTGGGAGGATGATGAAGAGACAAGGATGATCTGGGAAAGCAGAGGTCAGGCTCCTAACACTCGTGAATCTGAAATTGTGTTTGATGCACAACAGTCACTTCAGGTTGTCTTAAGTGCTCCCACTTTCATTTTTTCCAAGTCAGCAGGTAGAAACTACAGATATTTTTAAATGTATGCAAATGAGTTCGATTTAGTATGCATGAGCCACTAGACTAACATCTAAGGTCACGAGAGCCTGTTTGGACTACTGCCACACACTCCCCACAGTCAGCCTACTTCTGCCTTCCTCCATTTCACTGGTGACAATCCTGGCTCAGTTCTGTGATCTGACATTTAATATCAGTTTTAGCCTCACCTTACATTTTCTAGTGGTATGTTGGAACTGCTCCTTCACCGAAGCCTTCTATGTATTCTGTCAGCATAATTTATAATGGTGATTTATTTACCAGACACACAGCTGAGTGAAACCATTCCTTTCTCAATCCATTCACAACATACTTTAAAAAATTTTTGTGATCACAATATAAATATATTTACTATATATGTAATTTATATACAATATATAATTTATATACAATATGTAAATTACATACAATATATAATACATATATTATATAATATATATGTAAATATAAATTACAATATACATTTCTTCTTTCCCTTTCCTGTATCTAAACCCTTCCATATATGCTGTCCTTGCTTTTTTTCAAATCCATGGCTTCTTTTTCCACTAATTTCTGTTACATGCATATATGTCTACATATATACATATACTTCTAAATATAACCTTTTCAGTCTGTATGTTGTTTTTTTAATCAATCTTCTTGCATCTAGCGATGAGCATTCTGTTGTGTTCATTGTAATTGCTGTTCTGGCCCTGTGCTTTATTCTCAGAGTGGCAACAGAGCGGGACCATGATTTGGCAATCACAAGGCTAACACCAGGGTCACTAATCACAGATCGGAGAAGGACAAACAGGACAAGTTATGAATGAGTAAAACAAGAGGCAGACTCACCGGCAACGGTGTAGAAAGCAGTGATAGCCAAGAGGATGAAGACCGCCAGGTAGATGTCCAATCCTAAGGCCAATTGGATGAATATGGCTCCGGAAAATATGTTTGACTTTAAAAAAAAAAAAAAAAACAACAGTTGGGATGGGAAGGAAACGTGTTCAGGCTTCTGATTTCTCTGCTCCATCATCCACCCCCTTTCCTTGCTCTCCTGATAGACTCCTGCTCATCCTTTGAGGCTCCACCTAGATGTTTCCACCATAGTGTTCCCTACAAGTCATCCAACAGTTTTCACTCTTTTCTGTACACTCACCACAATCAGTTAATTGCTCAATGGCTACGTAAAGGAAGTGGCATGTCCTACAACCTTTTCCTGTACCGTAAGGCTTACAGGGGCTCAGCAATTGCTTATAGGAAGTCTCTTGAGAAGGGCATTTCAAAGACTATATTACTGACATTAGCATTCTATCATTGAAAATTTTAGGATTATAATTGTTTTCTTTTTATATAATCACATAGAGGATGGTTGTAGGAATGATTCCCGCCCCACCCCCATCTCTTTTAGAAATGTTTTAACTTCTAAGGATGTATCACTTTCTAGAATTTTTGTTTTATTTACTTATTTATTTACTTTTGAGATTATAATATAATGACAACGCTGTTCCATCCCTTCCCTCCCCCTAAACCCTTCCATATATCCCTCCCCACTCTCAATCAAACGTAAGGTGGCGCAGGCATCTAATCCCAGTACTCAGGAAGGCAGAGGCAGACAAATCTCTGAGTTTGAGGCCAGCCTGGTTACACAACAAGTTTCAGGACAGTTAGCACTATACAGAGAGACCCTGTTTCAAAATCCCTATCTGCCCCCCACCGCCCCCCCAAAACAATGCAGATAAGCTTCTCCCAGATCACATGGTGAAGAATTAAGATAAGAAAGAAGAGGCTATTCTGGAGGCAAGAGAGGAAAACATTAGGGAAATAAGTTGATTCATTGAGAAAACACACAGTAGCGCACGTCTTTAATCCCAGTGCTCGGGAGGCAGAGGAACACCATGAGGTCGAGGCCAGTCTGGTCTACAAAGAGAGTCCAGACCAACCAAGGCTACACAGAGAAACCCTGTCTAAAAAAACCAAAAACCAAAACCAAACCAAACCAAACCAAACCACCACTACCAACAACAACAATGAAAGAAAGAAAGAAAGAAAGAAAGAAAGAAAGAAAGAAAGAAAGAAAAGAAACCACACAAACTCTTCCCAAGACGGGGAGGACGAACAAAAGCCAAATCCAAAAGGTAAGACAAGCAGCCCACAGGACAAACCCAAGCTCTCCCAGTGACTCCTGTGGTAGGGTGTGTCAGGGCAGAGAGGAATTCTTCTGTCACTTCCCATGACTAAAAGGAGTGTGGCTGACTGCCACCAGCAGAGGGAGCCTATTGTTCAATATTGAGCAACCCTCAAGGCCTGAGAATGGAAGAGCAACCGATCAGGGAGCCTGAATTCAAGCATGGACCCTAAAGAGAATTCTGGAACAATAATTTGGTCTGCGGAGAGGACTAAGCATTGCCAAGAAACTATAGAAAGGAAACACAGGAAGCTAAAATGGCTGAAACACAAAACGGGACTAAGACCACAAACACGAGCAGAAGTGGTAAAACCACTGTAGTCAACATAGACCTTTCAATGGCTCTGAATATCAGCGGCTTCAACTCCCCACAAAAAGACACAGATTAGATCAAAAGGATTGAGAAACTAAATCCACCTTTCTGTTGTCTTCAAGAGACTCGGCTTTAAAGACGGGCAAGTATCTCAAGCAAGTGGGGGCAGGAAGCTGCTGTTCTAATATCTGATAAAATAGATTTTAAACTAAAACTAATAAAAAGAGATACAATGGATTCTTTGTTGTAATCAAGGGAGTATTAACCCAGAAGACATTACAGTACGGAACACACACACGCACGCACGCACGCACGCACGCACGCACGCACGCACACACATAGTGTGATCCCAAATTAATCATTAAAGAATACTGCTGGAATCATGGGTTCAGGGGAGCTATTAGTAGGTAGTTTCAAAACTCTCTTTTCTTCCACAGACAGGTAATTTGGATAAAAATTGAGCGGAGAGACACCAGGATTAAATGATTCATAGATTAAAATGTACCTAATGAATATCTTCAGAGGATTGTACCCAAACACTACAGAGCACACAGTCTATGATGCAGGCCATGGAAGTTTCTCTAAATTGACCTTATCCAGGCAATCTTAACAAACTAAGAACAATTGAGATTCCTCCCTGTGTTCTAGAACTTGAGACCAACAAGTGAAACTCAAGTAGTTGCAGAAAGTCATGGAAAGGCAGGCAATGGTGGCGTATGCCTTTAATCCCACCTCTTAGGAGGTGGAGGCAGAGGCAGGTGGATTGCTGTGAGTTCGAGGCTAGCCTGGTCTACAAGTCCAGGACAGCTAAGGCTACACAGAAAAAACCTGTCTCAAAAAAACAAAACAAAAACCAATCAAACAAAAAGAAAGTCATGGAGATTAAACAACACACTACTGAGTGATGAATGGGTCAACGCAGAAATCAAGAAAGAAAACTAAACATTTTTTAAATGAAATGAAAACATACCACAACTAAACCTCTGGGCAGATTAAAAGTGTGCTAAAAGGAAATTTTGTAACTCTAAACTCCTACATTAAAAAAAAAATCAGAACACAAACTAACAGCTTTATGGTGCAACTCCAAATTTTGTAAAAAACAAGAATAGCAGAAACCCAAATCCAGTAGAGAGGAAAAACAAAAAACAAAAAACAACAACCAAAGAGAACAACACAAAGAATCAACGAATCTAAGAGCTGGTTCTTTGTGAAGATAAAGAAGAGTAACAGACTTTTGGCCCAAACAACCAAAAGAAAGAGATGATTCAAATGAGCAGAACCAGAAATGTACAGGGAAATATTATATTGAAACAGACAAATTCAGAACCCATTATATTGTAACAGACAAATGTAGAGCCCTCCTTCACCGTTGGTGGGACTGCAGACGGGCCCAGCCACTGTGGCAATAAGTGTGGAGAATTCTCAAAAAGCTACAAATAAGTCTACCGTACGACTCAGCCTTTCTACTCCTTGGCATGTGCCCCAAAGACTCAACAGCCTGCTCATCTGTGGTCATTGACACAGGAGTTGTATTCAATTCCCAATAGTTTGGGAAATGCTAACAACCTAAATGTCCTTTAACTGATGAAGAGATAATTGAAAATGTGGCATGTATACACAGTGAAATTTTATTCAGCAAAAAAGAGAAATGAAATCATGAAGTTTGTGAGAAATGGCTGGAAGTGGAAAATATACGGAATGAGGTGACCAACATGCAGGAAGACAAATGTCTCACATGTCATCTCTCATGAGAGTCCTAGCTTCTAATTTATATATACATATAAATAAAATGAATATTAAATAAATTATACATAATAAAAATAAAAATAAATAAAAATTACACACACACATATAATATACACGCAGATATGTACCACTGATATATGAGGGTGAATAGAGGTTATAAAAGCAGAGCGAGTCCCCTAAGCATGGAAACTGGCCTTGGAGAGCTCATGTGGAGAGGGTGATAGAACACATGCAACACGGGGAAAAGGGGGTACTGGGAAGGGAGGGGGACAAGCAGTAGGGGTGTGTGTGAATTCAGTCCAAGCAAAGTACTGTGGAAATGCCCTAGGAGCCCTATTACTCCGCACGCGGACTACAAATAATTGTCTTCAAAGCCTTTGCATAAAAGAGGGAATGCTCAACATATGGAAGCGGCAGCCTGACAGACGGAAAATATTTACAAACTAGACACTGGAAGAAGTCAACAGCAAAAAAATCACAGGTAAGCGGACTGAAAATAAGCAGATGATCTAAAGAAATCATTTTTATAAGGAGAAATACAAATAATGCACAAAAAATCTTTAAATTTTACTTATTTTGTTTTCTTGTTATGTGTATGCATGCTTTGCCTGAACGTGAGTGCGCTTTCTGCCTGCCTGGTACCAGTGAGGCCAGGAGAGGATTCTGGGTCCCCTGCACCTGGGGGTGAACTGAACCCAGGTCCTCTGAACAGTTAATGCTCTTTACCACTGAGCCATCTCTCTATCCTCAAAAAACTTTTATATTACGAAAAAGTTGCCGGGCGTAGTAGTGCAGGTCTTTAGCACTCGGGAGGCAGAGGCAGGTGGATCTCTGTGAGTTCGAGGCCAGCCTGGTTTACAAAGTCAGTCCAGGACAGCCAGGACTGTTACACAGAGAAACCCTGTCTCAAAAAACAAACGAACAAATGAAAGGAAGGAAGGAAGAAGGAAAGCACTGGTAATTATAGGGGAAATGCAAACCCAATCCACACTTAGACACTATATTGTTCAGGTTTGAATGCTAGTATTAAAGAAACAAGACAAATGCAGTTGAAGATGCAGAGAAAGTCTGCACTTGGTTTTGATGTAGTGTTATGCAGCCACCCCAAGAAACTTTTTGTAGGTTTCTGGTAACACTAAAGCTAGACAGCCTCCGAGGCACCCAGGCACAAGGCTGTGGAGCATGCAGCGCAGATGCCAACATAGCCCCGGTCCAGCCCTGGAGCGGTGAAACACAAGTTGGAGGTACAGCTCAACCCTGAGTGAACCAACAGGGAAGCCAGGCCCAGGGCTATGGAACAGTCCTTGATGACGGTACAGATTTGCCTGAGGTGTGAGAAGGCCACTTATTTCCAGAACAGCAAGGTCTAAAAACAAAACAAAAGCTTGAAGCATGGGGTGCGGAGTGAAAGTGGGTGGGGGGGAGGGGGAGAGGATGAGGGGGTGCAAGAGTCACCAGGGAAGTGAAAGAAACTGGGTGCCACTTCAAAAGGACACCTACTGAGTGATTGGGGATCTCTGCTAATTGCACTTTCAGAAACTTAAGAGCAAGCGACCCCGCAGCAGCTGAACTACGCCAAGAGAGATAGAACCCGGAGGGACCCTAGTACGCATGACTGAAGTCCCTGCAGTCAAGAGCCGCAGTATTTCCCCCCTGTAACTAACATTGGCACTTTTATCAGACCATCACAGTTCTTACTGAAGTCAAATTTCCCCCTGAGCATGAATCCAAACACATACAAGGAAGCCTCACGCAAAACAAAACCAACAGAAAACAGAATAGGGATAAAATAGAAGATGCAGACACTCAAACAGGTGCAAAGGTCACACCAAGCAACACAAGAAGCATAGCTAATGTACCTGACAACGCTATAAACCCTACAGTCTGGGGGCCTCTCGGGCACAGCAGGACCAAGACAAAAACAACAGGAGGTACTAGAGATCTCTGAGGTTTTTTTTTTTTTTTTTTTTTTTTTTTAGTTTTTTTGAGACAGGGTCTCTGTGTTAGCCTTGGCTGTGCAGGACTTGCTTTGTAGACCAGGCTGGCCTCAAACTCACAACGATACACCTGCCTCTGCCTCCTGAGTGCTGGGATTAAAGGCGAGTGCCACCGTGCCCGTCCCAGAGTACTATTTTTTAAAAAGGGGGAAAGACTAAGCAGAGGACTCAAATAAACAGATAATGAATTTAATTTAATATATATGTATATAAAAGGAAACATGAAATCAGTGAAAGACACAGACTAGAAAATGACCAAGGTTGGCAAGAGGGTGAGTTAGCTGGAGGAAAAATCATTAAAAAATATGGAGGAAAACACTTCCTCCTGCAGTGAAATACAAACACTGAAAAAGAACAACAAATATAAATTCTGGAAATGAAAGAATCAGTCAACCAAATAAATAACTCAACAGAAACACCTAGCAGGAGAATGAACAGTAAGGATGACAGTCAAGGCCCAGACAACACTGTATGCAGACATGGATCAAGAGGAAAAAATGAATACAACCAAAACCTTCAAGATTCCTGGAACACACTCTAGAGAATGAAACCTAAGGACCAATGGTACAGAAGAGGAGTTGAGACACACACCTGTGACTCAGACATGCTTTTAATTGATATACGTTGAGAATTTCCTAATGAAGAGAGAGAAAAATGACATTCAAACACAGAAAGTATCTAGAACTCCAAAGAGACACAAGTGGAGTGAACCTCCCCAAAGTACATTAAAATACCAAAAAATTCAAAGAACAGAAACAATAAAAGTCTGTAAAGGAAAAGCAACAACTCATACACAGAGGCAGAAACATCAGAACGACCTCAAATCTGTTTTCAGCAACACTAAAAACCAAGAAAGCAGGAGAAGTTATGTAGGGCCTAGGCATTTATTATAATAATAAAGTCTCAGGGTCACTATTTGGGGAACCGGAATATGGGAGGAAAACTCATAGTTACAAAGATATATCCCAAGCCTTGAAAGTATATAACTGTGAACTGAGATGCTTACAACCTGCAAAATTATCTTTTACAGTAGATGACCAATGACTAGATTTAAGTCATAGCTACTTCCATTACAGTCTTGAGGACCGGAGTTTGGATCCCAGTACGAAGCCAGGGACCTCAGCCATGCTTGCAACTCCAGCTCCTGTGTTCCAGGTGGTCAGTGGGGAGGTGGGGTTTGTTTTGGGGGTGCTGGCTGAAGATCTTGATGCCGCTGTCACCAGGAAGACAGGCACGTAGCAAATATATCAAGTCAGCAGCTTACCCTAGCCCCTATCATGGTGGAAGCCTCCCTCCTTCAGGATAAATATTTCTGTCCTTTCTCATTAGTCATGCAGGAAAATCCCAGGTAATATGGATGAGATCTCACAAAAAACAAAACAAACCAACCAAACAAACAAACAAAAAACCAGAGCCCAACCAGAACCTTCTTTGATCTTTATACTGTGGCATTTGTCTGAATACAACTTCCAAAGTCACACTGTGAATGTGTTAAGAGTCTCTTGAATTGTAACAAAATGACTCGAGCTTCAAGGAGGACAGAGGCAGGAAGATTGTCAAGGCTTGCTGGCTTCCAGGTAAAATAAAATGAAAGTATAAAAAAATAGCTGGAGAAGCCAGGCGGTGATGGCCCATGCCTGTAATCTTCGCACTTGGGAGGCTGAGGCAGGTGGATCTCTGTGAGTTCGAGGCCAGCCTGGTCTACAAAGTGAATCCAGGACAGTCAAGGCTACACAGAGAAACCGTGTCTCGAAAAACCAAAAACAAAAAACCAAAAAAAAAAAAAAAAACCGAACAAAAACAACAACAAAAAAAACCAAACCCCCCAAAAAACAAACAAACAAAAAACAAAACAAAACAAAAAGCTGGAGAGATCAAAATATTTCAAGACACAAACGAGTTAAGGCAGCTTATGACAAATCAGCTGTATAGAAGATCCTCCCCCCACCGAAAAAAGCTGTAGGTAAGAGAAGAAGAAAGATAGTTTTATACATAAGAATATGGCATAGTTCCTGAAAACAATAGATCAGTGGAGGAGAATGGAGAAGGAGCCAGTCATATCCAACATAGCAACCCAGCAAATACCCAGCACTACCAGGAGAAAAAGGATCTAACTAAAATTAGCCACCAGCCAGAGCAACCAAAATAAAACAACAAACAATAGCAAGCCCTCCTCACTCATAATAGTGAACAGAAGTGGCCTTGTCTCTCCAGGTTAAAGACACACACCAATGCACTGGATTAAAAAAAAAAAACATGGGCCCAGTTATGTGCTGACTCTAAGAAACAGACATATCTGGGAAATACATCTGTAGACTGAGAGCCAAAGGTTAGCAATCCACCAAGCAACATGAAGCCATAAACAAGCTGTCATAGCAATGGCCATTTCTGATAAAGCAGACTTAAAATCATATCTATCAAGTAGAGATAAAGACGGCAACTAAGTATTGACAGAGGAACAATTCACTAAAGCACATAGACAGCTATTGTAAATATTTATATAGAGACTCTTGCTCTCAGTTTCATAGGAGAACTTTTAATGCATACAAGACCACATATACCCAGACTCAATAATAGTGTGGGGGCTTTAGTAGTCTATACATGTATAGATCCCTTACATCAAAAGCAGGAAAGGAACCTCAGAGCTAGATTACACTGTAGATCAATTGGCTTGAATAGCTAATAGGGATAAAGATTAGACAGGAAGAACCTATCTATTCTTGAACCTGACGATGACATGGTCTCATTGTTAAAAGACTCCATGGTATTCACCTTTAAAAAAAGGCTACTGGATCTGATAAATATTTTTAATAAGTATCCCGATACAAAGCCAACATATAAAACCCAGTAGTGTTATATTCACCAACAGTGAAAAGAAATTGGGAAAAATATCCCCTTAATAATAACTTTGTTGGGCGTCTTGGCGCACGCCTTTAATCCCAGCACCCAGGAGGCAGAGACAGGCGGATTGCTATGAGTTCGAGGCCAGCATGGTCTACAAAGCGAGTCCAGGACAGCCAAGGCTACACAGAGAAACCCTGTCTCGGAAAACCAAAAATCAAAAACAAAATAATAGCCTCAAAAAATATCTAGATGGGCTGGAGAGATGGCTCAGAGGTTAAGAGCACTGGCTGCTCTTCCAAAGGTCCTGAGTTCAATTCCCAGCAACCATATGGTGGCTCACACCCATCTATAATGAGATCTGGGGCTGTCTTCTGGTGTGCTGCAGGCAGAAAATTGTCTGCATGATAAATGAATATATCTTTAAAAAAATCTAGGACTAAACTTTACCAAGAAGGTGAAAGACTTCAATGAGGGGAACTTTAAGACGCTGAATAAAATGAATTGAGGAAGACATTGGTACTGTAAGAGGCAAGAAGTGCCGCACAGACCACTCAGACACCGTGTCGGCTTAGATACTGATGGTTTATTAGAATGCCTTTTCCAAGCTGATTGATCAGGGCCATAGCAAGGACTTGGGAGCCTAACTGTGACCTTTACCTGTTTTCAGGACAGTCCTTCTACAGAGAAGCCAAATGCAAAAGACATGGGAAGGGCAGGAACACATTTTGGCTAACGGTTCAAAGTGATGCTGCACTTTTGGCTAACTAGACAAAGTATTTTCAGATAACCTTTAACCTGATTGGTCCCAAGTGAGATGAGTGAGGTGGTGGTCAGGGTCTTTCAGAGTATACCCAAAGTGGAGCTAGGTATGTAGATAACAAAAGTGCAGCCAGAGTGCAGCCAGCGGGTAGCAAAGTGTGCAGATAACCCAAGTATGAGTTATGACACTATTAAATCATAGTAAAATATAAGGTCAGCTCAACCCTCTCACAGAGTCTGCTGGCATAGGTTAACTTGGCTCTTTTGCAGGGTTTGTACTATCAGAGGCAAGGTTAGAAGTTTAAAAATATTTGAACGTATTTGAAGCTGAATAGGCGAGTACAAAAATTGGCCGCAGCAGCTGTGTCTCAAAGCAGGCTTCAGTATTTCAGCCTTCCAACACTGCTACAAAGACTTTCCGTGCTCCTCAGTCGGAAGAACTAATGTGAAAACGGCTGTACCATCAAGCGTAATCTACAGATGCAGTGCAATACCGACCAACATACCAACAGCACTCCTCACCTAACTCAAAACACTCCTAACACAGCCAAAGCAATTTTAAACATAAAAGACAGCTACAATTTTCGAGATTTCCTTGTTTTTAATAGCTGAGTAGTATTCCATAGTGTAAATGTACCACAGTTTCTTTATCCATTCTCTGACTGAGGGACACCTAGGTTGTTTGCAGGTTCTGGCTATTATGCTTTTTTAAATTATTTTATTTTATTTTGGTTTTGGAGACAGGGTTTCTCTGTGTAGCCTTGGCTGTCCTGGACTCACTCTGTAGACCAGGCTGGCCTCGAACTCGCAGCGATCCGCCTGCCTCTGCCTCCCGAGTGCTGGGATTTAAGGCGTGCGCCACCACCACCCGGCTTGTTCTGGCTATTATGAATAAGGCTGCTATGAACATGGTCGAGCATATGTCCTTGTTGTGTCGAGGAACATCTTTTGAGTATATTCCAAGGAGTGGAATAGCTAGGTCTTGAGGTAGCCCTATTCCCAGTTTTCTGAGAAAGTGCCAGAGTGATTTCCAAAGTAGGCAAATGGATGGAACTAGAAATGATCATCCTGAGGGAGTTATCCCAGACCCAGAAAGATATACCTAGCCACAAAAATCTTGAAGCACATAACGTAATCATTTGAAAGGACATTCAGGAGCCAATAGTAGGGTATTTGTACCAAACACAGAAAACAAGTAGAAAACATTCTTAGCCATATGTGGATGCTAAATTAGTTCGTCTTATAGGAGAAGAGGGTAGAATACTGGATACAGACACTAAGCTCTACATCGCAGCACTATTGGGTATTGAACTTCTTCATTTCATTGTCTCACAGAGATCCTTCTGCCTCTGCATCCCGAGTGCTGGAATTATAGGCGTGTGCCACCACGTCCAGCACAAATTTTCTTGATTAGTGGTTAATGTGGAAGGGTCCAGCTTACTATGGACAAGATCATTCTTGGGCAGGTGATCCTGGGTGGGATAAGAAATTAAACTGGGGCTGGAGAGATGGCTCAGAGGTTAAGATCACTGGCTGCTCTTCCAAAGGTCCTGAGTTCAAGTCCCAGCAACCACATGGTGGCTCACAACCACCTGTAATGTGATGTGATGCCCTCTTCTGGTGTGCA
>CAJRSG010000287.1:0-40748 GCA_907169655.1 Acomys percivali
CCCAGGCTCCAAATAACTACATCAGGCACTATCATCCTTTCTCTTTAGGGCATTTCCTGGAGAAAATGGGTCCAGTCAATAGGCTACATAAAAAAACATTCAAAAAGACATACATACATCATCTACAGATCCTCGTTCCACCCTCTCTCTTAGTAGCTCCTTTTCTCTTGAGTTCTCTCTTTCCATCTGTGATCTACATGGTTTCTGCCACAGTATCCGGGGTACTGAGGTCTGTGTGGGACCAAGTAAAATATAGAATGTGATCACTGGGCAAATGTTTGTCACTCTCCAGCAGAAAGGCTTCCTTCCAGTAGCACTGAGAGTCTCCAAGGGCTCAGCTGCCCACAGCCAAGATATTCCAGGATGGCCCCAAGAAGAAGACCACTCTCTCAGCATCCTCAAGACAGCCCTGCCATTGCCATCGATTCCCAACTATCTCACTCTCGGAAGCACTCTGCAAGCATGCACTCTGATGCTTCAAAGGGAGTTCCAACTGGATTGAGCCTGCTCTGAGTTCTCAGAGGCGCCAGGCTGGCAGATGACTCCCAACTAAGGTTCCTGCCACCATCCACAAGGTTGTCACTCAACTGGTCCTATATCACTCAACTGTTCTCATGGACCTTCACAAGCTCCACCCAGCCACCCTGGAATGCTGGAGACCTTGCGCTTGGGCCAAAGGGTTATGAAGCCCTAAAGGGCTTCCTCTACTGCAGACCTTGTGCTTGGGCCACAGAGATGAAGCCCTAAAGTGCTTCTCTACATGCAATTCCGTCCTTCTGATGATCACCTCTGACCTAAACACCATAATAATTGCTACACACTGGGTCACATATGGACTTGCCTCTGGCCTCTCCCATCCTAGCTTCACATCCAGCACACACACACACACACACACACACACACACACACACAAACACAAACACACATCCTGCAATCTTCTAGGGCACACGTTGTGGCACCCGTGACTTCTCTATTTTTCCACATGTGATCCCTGGACAGGGCAGGGCAGGACAGGATAGGGGGCCTTGCCAACAAGTGAACTTATTCTCTCTTTTAGGCCAGATGAGCTAGTCAGTCAGGAGAATCCAGAAGTTTGTTGCCCACAGGGATGCTGAGCATCACAGTGAAGAGGCTTCAAAGTGTAGCTGGCCTGGATGGTAAGCTGACTGCCTGGTCTCTTTGAGGAATCCTTCAGAACACACCCTCCTCTGGCTGCTTCTATTGAGATTCACCCCAGAATACAACACTGCCTTGGGCTCCTACCCACTAGGTGCACATAGCAAGGTTGCATATGACCATGATTGTGCCTTACAGACCTCTTGATGGGTTCTGGGATATCACACTTTTCCTGACAGATCAGGTTCCTGAGATCCACATTGAGCACAGCTGAGAGAGAGAGAGAGAGAGAGAGAGAGAGAGAGAGAGAGAGAGAGAGAGAGAGAGAGAGAAAATTTGAATAAAGGGGGAGAGCGCACTTTGAATAAGAAACAGAAGGAAAGCCCAAGAGAAATCGAGGCAGTATAGAAGGGTATGAAGGGAAGTAGAGGAGGGAAGGGAAGGGCATCAATAAATAAAATGGACATGTGGAAGGAAGGCTCTCTGTCCCTGATGTCCTGATCACAGCCCAGAGAAAGTGAGTAGCCCATGTGCCTCTATGTGTGTGTGTGTGTGTGTGTGTGTGTGTGTGTGTGTGTGCGCGCACACATATGTCTGTCCATGTCTGTGTGGCTTAGAAATGAGCTAAGGCAGCTGCGTCCACGATGGGGGTAAACATGGTGGTGTGCTTCTATATCCCAGTATTTGGGATGTGAATAGGAGGATCAGGAGTTCATGGTCAGCTTTGATCATGTGAGGTTTTCTCTCAAAATCAAACAAAAAAACAGCCTGGTGTTGTAGCCTTTATTCCCATCACACAAGAGGCAGACATTTCTGTGAGTTTGAGGACAGCCAGGTTTACAAAGAGATCACGCTGTGCACAACAATGCAGTGAAACCCAGTCTACCTCCCTGAATCCCAAACACCAGCAGTTCTGGCTGCTGAGAAACATGTACTCGAAGCACCTGGAGGGAGATAGAGCATGGATCAGGCAAGCCCCAGCTGCAGCGGGAAAACGAGGTGTCCGAGCCTGAGGGCAACAGCCTAGTCAGGCGGGGACTTCTTTCCAGAGGGTCATGGATCAGCGGAAGCAGAAGCGGAAGCCAAGGAGCAGATGCCAAGGAGAGGACCGCGGAGGACCAGAACCACCTACCTGCTGGAGGAGCAGCAGTACAGGGGCTGCGCAGGGTCCAAATGGCTCACTTAGGCAGAGGCTAACTAGAAGAGCCACAGCTTCTCTGGAGAAGATGCAAATGTGATGGAAGTTGCTGGCACTCCTCAGAGAAGACAACTGAACAGGAGAAACAAAGCTATGGATATGTTTTATTAAGCAGCTGAAGGCAGACAATACCAGAATTGCTGCTACACAATGCCTGTGAATGAGACAGCAGAATTCTGTACTTTCAAGAAAAAAAAGAAAAAAGAAAACAGAATCCAAACCATGACCATGCTCCTGCCAGTTTTGCATTCAATACTATTTTCATGTTGGTATTTCCTCCCAGGTGACATCCAAAGGTCTACTCAGCTGTGAAAAGTTTGGAGAGACTTGAGTTCTGAAAGCAGTTGGCCTATTCCCAAGGCTCTTTCAAGTCCCCCAAGTTTTCTTCTCCGGGTGTACAAGGGCAGATCACAACATTAAGATTCTATGGTTTCGGGATGGTCCTCGATCTGCTGTATAGTTTAGTGCTTTTCTGAGCCTGACAACTTAAGAATTTTAGGGCTACCTAACAGACAGTGAGCTGTGGAGGAGGTGTATGCTGGAGGTGGGCATTCACTGGGAGGCTCCAAGAGTGGGAACTTCTTAAAAGAGTAGCAGCCAGCTAGGACAAGCAATCCCCAGTTCAATCAAACGCCTGAGTCCCTGTGCCTACTTCCCCATCTGCCTATGGATTTCCTGCTAAGAGGAAGAGTCGGGGTTGTGAATGTGTTCTGCTGAACATAACCAAAGGTACCATTGTACTAGTGATGTCCTGGAAGGCTTGTGTGTGAGCAGGCAGTAACCGTAATTATTCTGCTGCACAAATTCCTGCAGGCCTCAAGAGTACACCATTATTGGTTTTGATGAGCCATCAGCCTTTGCCCCCATGGACTACATAGAGAGTTTCAGGCCATCTTTCCCTTTTCCCTTCCAACATGCTATTTCAGAATCTGCCTAGGAGAATCTGGATTCCTGTTCCCAGTAGGCAGGGACAGGTATAGGTAGACCTTGTCCTTTTGCCCAGGAGACTATGGCAGCTCCATAGGATCTTTGGGTTAGGGGAGAATGTCTACAGGTGCATTATTCATTAACCAGTGCATTCCTGTTTCTTTGGAAACTACTGGAAGGCCTGGCTCTGCTTTTGTTCCACCTAGTGTGAAAGCCTTATCTTGCTCAGCCTCTGGGGAACAATTAGCAGGGGAGCAGTTTCCATTCCTTTCCCACCACCTTCCTCATTGTTTTACTGATAGTGTGCATTAGGGAGTTATTGTCCAGAGAAAAGCTAGAGCTGGCAACTCATTTCACCCTATTGTGCAGCCAAAGCATAGGCCAGGGCTGGGCAATCACTATATCCAAGGTGCAGCATGGGGATAGGAGAGGCACAGTTGGTCCAGTGCTAGCCTCAGCATTTCACAGCCCTTCTAGGTTGAGGGTGCTTAATTGGAGTAAAGTAAAGGTCATCTGTGGAACATCTTAGCTTCAGTAAATCCACATTTGATAGTAACTGGATTCAGTAGGTGTATGAGTAGTCAGCTTAGCCCTAAATCTGCAGTAATAATTTTCCTGGCTCCTGTTGGGGATGTTGAGATTCAATTAAACCTTTGAATCACAGCCCTAAGTTTCAGTTCTTTCAGATACTGTCTCCTTCCCAGCAAGGGAGTTTATGAGCGAATGATTTTCCCAGAGCTGGAGAACACAGCAGGGGAATCCCTTTTGATTCTACAAAATTCAAATCACACAGGAGGTCTTCATGGAGTGTCTGAACTCATAGAATAAAGTAAATGGTCAGGCTATGTTGGTTTAGCACCTGTCTTAGCCATTTCAAACCACATATTATAATACCACAGAGCAAATATTAGGTAGTGTTGTCTCCTGTCACAGTGCATTGAGAAGGTAGAGGATAGAGACAGAGAGAGAGAGAGAGAGGAGAGAGAGAGAGAGTAATGGGGAAAACAGAGAACTGGATGGACACAGCAACAAGAACAGAGACAGAAAAAACACACACACACATTCCTCATGACCTAGCTGTTCCACTTCTTGTAATATTCCCAGAAAATGGTCCACCACACAACGAGGACATATGGTCAACCATGTTCATAGCAGCCTTATTCATAATAGCCAGAACCTGTAAACAGCCTACATGTCCCTCTGTTGAGAACGGATAAAGAAACTGTGTTATAGTTACACTATGGAATACTACACAGCCATTAAAAACAAGGAAATCCTGAAATTTGTGGACAAATAGATGGGAATAGAAATGGTCATATTGAGTGAGTTAACCCAGAAGCAGAAAGACTCATATGGTATATACTCACTTAATTTGGGCACTACCCCCAAAGTCATGTCCCATAAAAGTCTTCACTTACCAGGAGTTGGGATAGATTTGATGACATCCTTCTGAGACTTTAGGTAAGAGAAATATAGGAGATGGGGAAATAGAAGGACCTAGACGGTCCTAAAAACCTACAAGAAGAACATCGCAATGAGTGGATTTGGTCCCAGGGAGGGGTCTGCTCAAACTATTGCACTAACCAAGGACAAAACAAGTAGTAAACATCAAACCCCTACTCTGATATAACCAATGGACAAGACTTGTTCCACAATTATGTGGAAAGTGGGGACTGACTCTGACATGAACTCTGGTGCTCCATATTTGACCACATCCCCTTGGCGAGAAGGCCTGATAGCACTCAAACAAAGAATAATCAGGCTACCAAGAAGAGACTTGATAGCCTATGGACATATAGTGGGGGAAGAGGTCGCCCTCACTCTTAGACCTAAAGGAGGGGAATAGGGTGAAAACGGGAGGAAATGAAGAATGGGAGGATGAAAGTGATGGAATAACAATTGTGATGTAATCTGAATAAATAAAAATAAATAATATTTAAAAAGTTATACACGGATTATATATATATATATATATATGGAGAGAGAGAGAGAGAGAGAGAGAGAGAGAGAGAGAGAGAGAGAGAGAGGGATAGAGAGAGAGAAGCTTGTGGTCTTTCTTTCTTCCTTTTTCTGCCTTACCACCATTTGTATCAGATTAGTGTCCAGTCCTCAACAAACCATTGGAACCTGCTTACAATTCCACATCCAAATGCCTCATGTTGTCAGGACTACCAGATTTGAGCATGGAGCCCAGGTCTCGAGTCTGTTACCAAGTACAGGTTCCACTGATGTCTGATGTCCTTTTCCTCTGGTTTGTGGGTCATATAATATGGGCAGAGGCAGTAGAACAAGCCCAGCTGCTGTCCCTGGGAGTTATAAGAGATGCTTACAGACATTTTGATCTTCTTTTGTGAGACACAGATGACCATACTTCATTGTCCTCTAGACATTATGTGGACCTGCCTTGGTGGCTGTGGGACTGGATGTTGCCCTAGGTCTCTGGTCTTCAGTACTCACAGAGAGCAAAAGCACATGCTGACGTGTGGTAAGCCCAACTTTATGTGCTCATCTTAGTGTGAGGACTGTTGGTTACACGGCTCAGTATTGCCCAGTATGACTGATAATGGCTCTAAGATCATGAATGAGAGTCTGTCTTTCAACTGCTATTCATGACACATACAAAAATTGTTTTATGGGCATATTCCAAACTTTACATTCTAGGCATATGCAAAAATAGTAAAAATAAACAACCAAGGTTTTTCATCTCCCCAGAGATCTTTTTGGTTCAGGATCCCTGGGTTCTCCATGATAACCTTCTCTGCTGCTGTCTTCCTCTCTGTATTCTGCATAGGGAAGTCCTTGAAACCTCAAGTGGAAATGGGAGGTCCTTAAAGGGCTAGACAAACAAGAGAGGGAGCTTGAGTATATGCATACTGGTAACTGAACTCTGTAGGCTGTGTCCAAGGACTTGTAGTCCCCAGCACACAAGGACAGACAACCCAGACTATACTCATCTCAGAGCCACATCACAAGGTCTTAGGGCACATGGCCAGGATCTAATATGATGAAGGTTGGACTCTTGAAATCCACAAGACAGACTAGTCCTTTGCCAAAGTTTCAGCACATAGGAAGTGACGGGACTGGTCGTAGGGTGCTGCCTTTTGTCCCCTTTCTACATTTTTCTCACACCCAGCAATCCTTTCTTGTGGGAATTATGTATGTCAACATGTTCTACAATGCTGACTTACCATTCCATAGCAAGAAGCTTTGATGCATGGAGGCGGAAGGTGCAGTGGCTGGACTTCAGAAGCGTCAGATATTGGGAGCCGTTAAGTAGGGTCTGGTGGGGGCTTCAGGGAATTTGGTTGCTTCAGATAGACTGGATGGACTCTGGCTTTCCTATTACATGTTCAGATAGATATTGACTCTCAGGAGTAATAAGAATGGATCAGCTCAGGTCAGGGAACATCCTGAAACTATGGGACTAATGTGTAGATATGGAACTATGAGCCAACAGCTCACTCCTACAGTCTACCCCACTGAGCCCTGGCTTATATCCTATCTGTAGGAAGGGAACTGGGTAAAACGAAGTCCTCTTCCTCTAAAGCCAAGAGAACGACTTCTACTGAAGTTGATGTTTTATGATTTGGGCAGGGTTTAATATGACCTTCATTGTTCATGCCTTTATCTTAACACTGGGAGGCTCTCCAGCGGCTACCAGGTGGCACCACTGTGCAGAGGCAGGGATTCTCCAGTGGTTTAGGTTTCACCCTTCATAGGATATTTGTATTATTGACACTGCCATGAGAGCCCCCAATGAGTAACTAAAAGCTCTTTAATTCCCAACATGTGAATTGGACTTGCCCTTGTTTTCCAGGTTGATATCTCTGTCCTCCAAATACAACAGTGTTTACACTGTTCTTCCCTTCCACTGCATTATTGGTTGCACATCTGCCAGGTCTCTCATGGCTCTCATCCTGAAGCATCCAGCTGGTTATATGTCCCAGTTTGTGACAGACACTTGTACTGACCCCAAAGTAGTGTGGCAGATTCTTCTAAGGATACAATGGAGATATCTGTATCTGTTAGAATAAGCATCTACCTGTAGGATTCAGCCCTGTCCTCTGCAGTTATATCCACTCACCTTCATATGCAGAACTTCATTGCCCACCACACTTGGGTTGCACCTTTTAACCTCTTTGATGTTCTCAGGTGCCCTGTTCTTGTCTGGATTTCCCTTCCTTGTACCTCTCAGAAGGGCCTTCAGTCTTTTCATCTCTACTAATTCAGGATAATAATCCCCAGGTACCCAGACAGGTTGTCTGATCTGCATCTGGAGGCTTCTATTACTTTCAAGGCCTGCCCAGGGAGAAATATATCTGTCGATCGCATACTAGCAATGCTGCTTAAATGCACTTCATCTCAGCACTGTGTCTTCATAAAGTCATGTTCCTTTGCAGTGAGTATTGCCTTTCCTGTTTAAGTCTAGTCCATGGCAACAGAGTTTTCATCGTCCATTGTAAATTAGTGGCTCTGCGGAGGAAAGGAAGATGGAATATGCCTGACACCTGAGGACAAATGTGGCTTCTAGAACATGGAGGTGACTTGACTTACCACAGGCATGGATAATTGTTTGAAGTGAGTAAGGCTGTCATGGGTAAGAAAATGAACAGTATTCTGGTGAAAGCAGACTCATGTCATGCTGGGGAGAGCAGAGAGGAGGATAAGAGCAGGAGGTAAAAGGTCCCACCACACACCTTGTGTACTTGAGGCAGAGTTTGGCTCTGGCTGCTGGTTTTGTGAAGTAGAATTGTGGCACTGAGGGCCAGAGGGCTCTGACCTGTGATGGGTGAGAGACTCATCTTGGGACACTGGCTCTTTTGGATCTGTTTCTACCCATTCAGAGGATCACAAGGTCTGTGTGCTTATTTGTCTCTGGTGCTAAGACTTATCCTTAAACGACTATGAAGATGCCTGTCCCACTCTCTTTGGGATGTAGTGACACCATTTGAGCGAGGCTGTGTGACAGATGCACTTGAGAAACACATGCAGCTCACAGAGTTCTGTGTAAATTGAAAATACAAGAATCAGATCCAGATAAATAAGTGATGTGAGAAGGACCCAGGAAATTACAAGGACAATCCGGTCCTCTGACCACAGCTATGGGTTTGTGTGAAAGATGTTTAGCCCATGGTCAGCCTGAGAGGATCATAGGATGTTCATGTAATGAATGAGAGGTAGAATGTACATGGAATTCGAAGATGAGTAGTAACTCAAGGAGGTCCTACATGGAGATGAATCCTTCCATCCTGAGGAGCTACAGTCCTTCTCCTTGGCTCTTAGCAATGGAGAAAAATTCAGAATTCTTTTCAGTTATTGGTGAACTTAATACCCGCCATGTCCAGAATTTATGCATGAGATAAACAAGTGTGTGTGTGTGTGTCTGTGTGTGTGTGTTGTTTGTTTGTTTCTTTTGTTACAGGACCTTTCTATGCATCCTGATATGGAGGAATGCCTTGAGTGGGTATAACAGCTGCCAGTAAAAAGCTGTTTGGCCAATCAACTGGGCAGAAGGACAGGAAGTGGAAGGGAGGAATTTCTGGGTGAGAAGCATGAGGAGGATGGTGGGAAAAAAGAGATGGAGGGAAGATAATCCACCCGGGAGTTATCACACTGGCAAGGTAATGGTTTACGTGTGGTTTAAGGGTATTAAGATTAGAGTAGCTCACATTCTGCCCAGCCTAGTGCTTGCAGATTAAACATAAACCACAGTTTCTGTGTCTGTCCTTTGGGAACTAACTGGTTAAAGAAAACTAATGGCTTAATAATTGACTGTGTTAAATATTGTAGGAAGAATAAAGGTACATCCACAGTCTGGAGCATGCTTTCTAGATTTGTCTTTTCTCAAAATCCTTCCTCTGCCTCACAATAGCCAGAATTAAAGAATGTGTAACCACACTCAGCCTCAATGGTGAGTATATTGGAGGCAATTGCATATAAAGATGCCACCCAATTATTAAACCAATAATTTTCTATCTCACAATGGATCCATATCAAATCTAATCTCCATAAGAAATAATACATTCTATCTTTCTTTAACTTCAAGCCTGTTTTACAGTATATTTCTAATTGCCTTTATTGTGCCATAAGTCTAGATAATCTTAGATGCAGTATGTTTTTTTACTAAGACAAGGCAATTTTCTATGTACTTTGTATTTATTTAACGATATATAATACAGTGTGTAATCTTTCTCTTGGTTAGACCTACATCTTCAAATTCTGAAATTTATGAATCCATACATAAATGGAATATGGCCTTAATATGTAATTTTTTGGCAAAATTAAAGAGAAATAAAGGAAATGTATGAAAACTTCCCACCAAACTTTGAGGCACTAGTTGAGTTCTTATTAGTGGTTTCTTTGGAGACTAATGAGAAACAGTATGGGTAAAATTTGAAATAGATCAAAATGATTCTGCCTGTTTTATGCAGCATTTTCTTTTTAGAAATTGAATGATAAAATTTTGGTTTGTAAAGTTGCCTATGATATAATTGTATTTAAATCCTCAGTTTAGCATAAAGTATCAAGAAGGAAGATGTTACAAGAACATAAAGATCAGCTGCCTTCAGTAACAGCCAAATGCAGTAGAAATGGTGCAGAGGTTACTTATTTAGGTATCAGCAGTTAGTGTTTTGCTGATTGAACAAAAAAGCAATGTCAGTATAAAAGGGAAATTGTGAGATAATATAACCATGGGGCTTTCTTCAAAACAACAACATCATGGTATTTTTAGACTGAGACATGGAAGCCAAAAGTAATATCTCAGTGGAAAACAATAGTTTATCTGGCAGTGACTACCTTCTTTCCTCTTGGCTCTAGGCAACTATATTGCTTACCCAGGACAAGAAATACTTTCAGGTGGGGAACCTCACAGATTCTGGCCATGACTGCAAACTTTCGTGCCAATTTTTTTTAATGTGCTATCCCAGGTAAAGATAAGAGAGGAAAAGGTGAAGAGGAATTTTCCCTGACAGCTGTGTTTATCCATCCTTTAAAACTCCAATCTGCCTCTGTTAGGTATATAGCAGGTTACTGCAGCAGCTCAACTGGTTTTGGAGAGAAAAACATAATATGCTGGGAAAACAGAACACCTAAATTCAGGAAAGGAAAATCTTGTAGGAGGTCATGGTTTCTGCATCACTTCAACGGCAAGAAGAAGGGATTGTGGTAGTTTTGATTCTTGATTTGCTCTCTTCCATTTCTCCCGGGACAGGGAAAATCTGCTCATTTAAACACAGAGTGGAATCTGGAAGGTGAAATTTCAATGTAAACTTTCTTGGGACATTCCATTCTAAAGGGGAAAGAAGAGATGTCTTTTTCACAGGTAAATGAATGTGTGTGGGACAAGTTGATTGTCTTTACAAAAATACTTCATTGTCAGACCTTCTGAACCTTCACTATGTTGACGCTAATTTTCAGAAGTACTTTTCTCATTTGATTCTCATTATTAACTCTTTAAAACTTATGTCTCCGGTGTGCTTAAAGCACCTCTTTTGCAAGTATTCTTTTTTCAGGACAACTTCTTCAAGATAAAAATGTATTCTGTAATAATTTTTAATTTTCTCATATCAAAGATAAATATTTGCACTCAATTTTTACAGAGAGTGAGAAGGGTCATTATTTAACAGTGAATAGAAGCCAATATATTATGAATATTTCATCTGAGGGCCTCTTTTGGTAGTTCTCATCCTTCCCACTGATTGCAACTTTAATAGCATCCCTCATGGTGAGGTGATCTTCTCATTTGATCCCTACAAGGGTCCCAACACACAGAAGTTCAGAGCTGCTGGCCTATTGCTTCATTGCAGAGAAGACAGAAAAGTCTTTTTCTCAGAATATAATTTAGTTTTAAAACGCATATTAGTTATTTATAACAGAACAAGTTCTATAGTTAACTTACCTTTCCTTGTGTCCAACCTAGAATTTATCCAATGGCCATGAGGTGATACTGTTAATTTTATTTTCAGGGTCTACTGACTTTCAAGGATGTGGCCATAAACTTTTCCAAGGAGGAGTGGGAATGTCTGGACTCTGCCCAGAGGGCTTTGTACAGAGATGTCATGCTGGACAACTACAACAACCTGGTTTCTGTGGGTGAGAATATTTTTATTCCATGCTTGGTACTTCATCTTAGGGATGTCTAAAGCTTCTACTAGCTGATATTCTGACTTGACTTCCACTGCCTAGTTTATCTCATAAGTTTTTACAGGTATTGATTACTGTCTTATATATAGCTAACTTCTTACATCCATTCACCTCGTGTTTACATTTAGCCTAATAATAATTCAACCTTTCATAACTTTTGTGCTGGTAGCCAGTAGCACTTATATGTGAATCCACATTTAATCCCATAGTTATCATGTTTTTACTATTATTTTACTTAAATTTTTCATTTCAATGTCATTTTAAAGAAAGTTAAATACAGAATTTTAAAATATTGAGTTATGAAGAGCCTAAAATGTATTGAGAGGAATTGAGAACTAGTAAGTCATTCATGTATACTTTCTTCTTTTCTATCTTCCCTATTTGGCACAATCCTTTGCTAGTACACAGCTACATAGAATGGTGTGTCTGTATTTCTTTTTGAATTCACAGGCATTTCTGTTGCAAAAGCAGAGGTATTAGCATGTCTTGAACAACACAAAGAACCCTGGATTGATGATAAAGAGGAGATTGAAGAAAAAGAACCAGGTAAGATGAAATAAAATGACACAGCATGTGAGGACTCTAAACCAAGGAACATTCTAGACCTTAAGACTGTTTAGACAACGTCTTCAGCCTAAGAAATTATTTTAGAACAAAGTACGAAATGTATAGTACAGCGTGGATCTTATATGATCTTTAACTTTTTACCTTATTAGTGTTGATCTGAAATGCATTATATTATAGACATTTGACAAACTAGTATATTGTTTTGTGTTCTAATTACTGAAAATACTGAAAATATTTTTGTTTTACATGAATGATTAATTATTTGGGGGTTTCCATTACTTATTTCATTAAATGGATTTTATATCGTATATTTTGCAGTTAGCTTTTCTCTCTTTCACATTTTCCACACTATCAGGTCTTTCCTCATTAACTCAATGTCATGATCTCTCTCTCTCTTTCTCTCTCCCTCTCTCTATATATATGTATATATATATATATATATATTTATCATACATACACAGAGAGAGAGAGAGAGAGAGAGAGAGAGAGAAGAAAGAATAGAAGCTAAAATGGATTTAAACATGGAATTGGGTTTGTGCTAGTAACTTCTCCCGAAGATTTAGCATAACATATGATTAATATATCCAATATATATATATATATATATATATATATATATATATATATATATATATCCTTATTTCCCCCTCTCCATATATCAAGTACCACAAATGGGTTCTAGCTTGGTTGACAATTTGTACCTATTTCCCCTTCTCAAAGCAGGATTTGACTAATATGTGCAAGAGGAATTTCTTTTCTGGTCGAATATATATTTTCCATTGTAAGCCTTCTGTATGTCACAATGTATGTCTCTGTTTTGGTTGGAGAAAATTTCTTTTTCAATTTTGTTAAAAATATTATCTGGTCTTGGAGCTTGTCATCTTCTTTTTTGTCTATACCTATTACACTTATACTTAGGTTTTGTCTTTTCCTCATGTCCTTGATTTGTTGGATGTTTTGGGTAAGGAACTTTTTTCAATTTAATATTTTCTTTGACAGGTATATCTATTTCTTCAATTGTATCTTCTGTGCCTGAGATTATTTCCTCCATCACTCATATTTTGTTGGTGATGCTTACCTCTGCATTTTCTGTTCTAATTTTAAGTTTCCCAATTCCATTTTTTTCATCAGTTTGTGTTTACTTTATTTAGTCTATTTTCCTTTTCAGGTCTTGAACCATTTTATTAATGTCCTTCACCTGTTTTATCATATTTTCCTATATTTCTTGTATGGGTTTATTTATTCCTTATGAAAGGATTCTATTGTATTCATAAACATAGATTTAAGGCCATTTTCCTGAGTTTCAGTTGTGTTTGTATGTCAGGGCATGTTTTATTAGGGTAGTTGGAATATGTTGGTGACATATTGCCATAGGATTTGCTGCCCTTTAGCCATCTGGTTGTTCCTTGCTTTGGCTGATTGTTCCTGGATATCTCTTGGCTTCTAGAGCATGCAGGAAGAGCCATTGGTCCTATGCTGGGATCTGGATCTCCTCCAATAGCCTGTATCGTTTCACATCAGGCTGTGTCCCAGTTGGACCTGTAGTCCGATGATTGGGATAAGGGTGTGACATGTGTGGTTCTCAGATCTGGCAGGTCTCTTCAAGATGGCTATTAGTACTGTGAAAAATAGGCTGGTGTGTTTATCAGAATTCCAGGAGTATTCAGAAGGCCAGAGCATAGAACTGTTTCTTCTTGCAACTTGGATACCATTGTTTCTCTAGGGGACATGAGAGATTGCTGGCATTTTGGGGTAGGCTCCACTGAGCAGCCAACTGTGTGCTCTGCACTCACGGAGCTCCTGATTCTCAGACTCTATGCTTGCTGGAGGCCTCCATTTTGGAACGAACCCTGTCTACTCCTATTGTCTAGAAGATATTAACATTAAGAAAATTAGAACTGCAGGCCAGACGCCCAAACCATGTCCCTGGTTCCCAGAAAATGTTTTTGCTAGCTGCAGCCATATGTTTTTGTAACCCAGGTTTGGGTAGGCTGGAAGGTACTGGGTGACTAAAACCTGGGACAATGTGCCTCTTGAACCTGTGTATCAGCCATATGGGGCTTGGTTGATGTGCCCGTAGTCCCTAGGATGCCTCCTCTTATCCAGGAAATACAAGCAATTCTGTTTCAGAGTCCACAACTTGGCTACACACTTGGTCCACTCTCTCTCCGTCCCTGCTACTCACACACCATGCATGCCTTGTAGCAACAACTTTGGGTGCTACTCTTTAAATATTTGTCAAAAATATTTCTTCTTTTATATTTATCTTTTGTTCCCTTCTAGTTGAGAAACTATTCCACATTTCTCCCATTATATTACATTTCATCTGCAGTCTGGATTTTCTAAAGAATAGTGTTCATATATATGAAACAATATACAAAGATAAAAAAGAAGAACACATACAGAGGACTTTTTATGTACTTGTAAGTACACATATCCATATATCTGCACACACACAAACACACAAACATACACACACACCAGAAACATGAAGACATAGAAGCAAATTCTAAGTAAAACATGTTTTTAACATGAGAATGAGAGTAGGGACCATAGAATGTTACCTGAGTTACGCTAGAGGGAAGAAGCAATGGTAAATGTAATGAATTTTCTCTTCAATAAAAATGTATTTTAAGTTATGCTTGACTGTTCAAATGTCAGGTCTGGAACTTCATATTTTAATTTAAAATAAAGATATATATATATATATAGTACTGTGGATTCAAATTTGATTTTAGGGACATAAAGATGTTTAACTTATTTAGAATTCGTTGGTTTCTAAAGATCTTATTAGTCTTAGTGAATATTCCTTAATGTTTTTGAAAATTTTGAAACCATTTTTTTTCATGTACTGGGCATGGATTTTACATGGTACACTAAAATTTTTATCATGTTTTCTCTTGTGATCTTATTAATATTCTCTTCGATTTTAAAATCATTGATAAATCTTGCATTCAGAGGAAAAACTGAAATAAGTTCTGTAGTTGCTTATTTCGGTCATTAATTTGTTCATGTATTTAGGATAATGATTGGTGTCCATATAGTTAATTGAGTGTCACACTGAAGAGTATGTTTCTATTCATGTGTGATAGTTACAACAATTTTGTTTGACATTATCTGTTCCATTTAATACTTTATTTGCGTTGTTTGGTTTTGTTTTGTTTTTGTTGGTTTGTTTCATGCAAAGGCACAAGGTTTACTGCTGACGCGTGTCACGGGGCCTTGACATTCACTCGGGAGGGAGGGAGGAGGCGAACCCCGAGTCACTGTTACAGACTTTTTAATAAATTATTTGTATTATTTCTAGATTGTTAGCCTTTCCCCTGTTTTCTCCCATTCTTCCCTCCCTCCCACTTCCCCCCTTCTCCCCTCCCCTATGTCTGTGATTGAGGGAGACATCCTCCCCCTATATATGCTCTTAGGATATCGAGTCTCTTCTTGGTAACTTGCTATCCCTCCTCTGAGTGCCGTCAGGCCACCCCATCCAGGGGACATTGTCAGAAAAGGGGCACCAGAGTTCGTGTGAGAGTCAGATCTCACTCTTCACTCAACGGTGGAAAATATCATATTCGTCGGCTAGGTCTTGGTAGGGGTTCGAAGTTTACTGCCTATAATCTCCTTGGCTAGTGCCTTAGTTTGAGGAGGAACCCAGGACCCGCATCTGCCTGTCATAAAGTTCTTCTTGTAGGTTTCCAGGACCCTGTGGGTCCTACTATTTCCCCATTCTTCCATACTACTCTCGCTTAAAGTCTCAATAGGATGACCTCTCCTCTGACCCACTTTCCTGGTAAGTAAAATTTTTCATGGTACGTGTCCCTTGGACTAGTGTTTTGATATAAGTGAGTATATACCGTTTGTCTCTTTTTGCTTCTGGGTGAACTCACTCATTATGATAATTTCTAGATCATTCCATTTGTCCACAAATTTGGAATTCCTTGTTTTAAATAGCTGAGTAGTATTCCATAGTTTGAATGTACCACTGTTTCTTAGTCCATTCTTCTACTGAGGGACACTTAGGCTGTTTCCATGTTCTGGCTATTATGTAAAAAACAGCTATGAACATGGTTGAGCATATGTCCCTGTTGTGTGGTAGTGCATCTTCTGGGTATATTCCAAGGAGTAGAATAGCTGGGTCTTGAGGAAGCCCTATTCCCATTATTCTGAGAAAGTGCCAGATAGATTTCCATAGTGGTTGTACTAGGTTGCATTCCCACCCGCAATGAAGGAGTGTTCTTCTCCCTCCACATCATTTCCAGCATGTGGTGTAGCTTGAGTTTTTTATCTTAGCCATTCTGATGGGTATAAGATGGAATCTCAGTGTCGTTTTGATTTGCTTTTCTCTGATGACTAACGAGGACGAGCATTTCTCTAAGTGTTTCTTGGCCATTTGATATGCCTCTGTTGAGAATTCTCTGTTAAGTTCCAAGCCCCATTTCACAATTGGGTTGTATGGTTTTGTGGTGTTTAATTTCTTGAGTTCTTTATATATTTTGGATGTTAAACGTTTGTCAGATGAGAGTTGGTGAAGATCTTTTCTCAGTCTGTAGGCTGTCTCTTTGTTCCCTTGACAGTGTCTCCAGCCTTACAGAAGCTTCGCAGCCTCATGACGTCCCATTTATTAATTGTTGACATTAATGCCTGGGCTGTTGGTGTTCTGTTCAGGAAGTTGTCTCCTATGCCTATGTGTCCTAGGCTCTTCCCCACTTTTTCCTCTAAATGAATTAATGTCTCTGGTTTTAGGTTGAGGTCTTTAATCCACTTGGACTTGAGTTTTGTGCATGGTGACAAATAAGGGTCTAATTGCATTTTTCTACATGTAGACATCCAGTTAGACCAGCACCTTTTGTTGAAGATGCTATCATTTTTCCATTGAATTGATTTGGCTTCTTTGTCAAAAATCAAGTGAGCAAATGTGTGTGGATTCATCTCTGGGACTTCGGTTCGATTCCATTGACCTACCAGCCTATTGCTTTGCCAGTACCATGCTGTTTTAATTACTGTTGCTCTATAGTACAGCTTGAGATCAGGCATGGCTATTCCTCCAGAGGATCTTTAATTGTAATCGATTGTTTTTGCTATTCATGGTTTTTTGTTTCTCCATATCAATTTGAGAGTTGATCTTTCAATATCTTCAAAATACTTAGTAGGTATCTTGATAGGGATTGCATTGAATCTGTAAGTTTCTTTTGTTAAGATGGGCATTTTTACTATGTTGATTCTCCTGATCCATGTACAAGGTAAGTCCCTCCATCTTCTGATGTCATCTTCAATCTCTTTCTTCAGAGTTTTTAAGATTTTTTCTAATAAGTCCTTCACTTGCTTCATTAGAGTTCCTCTTAGATATTTTATATTGTTTGTGGCTATCGTGAAAGGAGTAGTTTTCCTAATTTCTTCCTCTGCCTGTTTGTAATTTGTATACAGGAAAGCTACTGACTATTTTGAGCTTATTTTGTATCCTGCCAATTTGCTGAAGGAGTTTATCAGCTGTAGGAGTTCTTTGGTGGAATTTGGGGGGTCACTTATATACACTATCATATCATCTGCAAATAGGGATAATTTGACTTCCTCCTTTCCCATTTGGATCCCGTTGATCTCCTTTTGATGTCTTATTGCTTTGGGTAGAAGTTCAAGAACTGTATTGAAGAGATATTTGGAAAGTGGGCAGCCTTGTCTGGTTCCCAATTTTAGAGGGATTTCCTTGAGTATCTCTCCATTTAATTTAATGTTGGCTGTTGGTTTGCCGTATATTGCCTTTATTATGTTTAGATAAGTGCCTTGTATTCCCGATCTCTCCAGAACTTTAAACATAAATGGGTGTTGGATTTTGTCAAATGCTTTTTCTGCATCTAAAGAGATGATCATGAGGTTTTTCTTTTTCAGTTTGTTTATATAATGGATTACATTGATGGATTTCTGTATGTTAAACCATCACTGCATGCCTGGAATGAATCTGACCTGGTCATGGTGAAGGATGTCTTTGATATGCTGTTGTATTCGCTTTGCGAGAATTTTGTTGAGTATTTTTGCATTAATGTTCATAAGAGAAATTGGTCTGAAATTCTCTTTTTTTGTTGGGTCCTTGTGAGGTTTAGGTATCAATGTGACTGTGGTCTCATAGAAGGAATTTGGTAAGGTTCCATCCATTTCTCTCTTTTGGTATAGCTTGAATAGTAGCAGTATTAGCTCCTCTTTGAAGGTCTGGAAGAATTCTGCGCTGAAACCATCTTGCCCTGGGCATTTTTTTGTTGGGAGACTATCAATGGTTGCTTCTATTTCTATAGGCGAAATAGGGCTATTTTATTTTTTATCTGGTCTTCGTTCAATTTTGGTAAAAGGAATCAGTCGAGAAATTTGTCCATTTCCTTTAAATTTTCAAATTTTGTGGCATAAATGCCTTTGAAGTAGCATCTTAAGATTTTTTATATTTCTTCGGTGTCTGTTGTTATGTCTCCCTTTTCATTTCTGATTTTATTAATTTGGATAGTGTTTCTCTGTCCTTTAGTTAGATTGGCTAACGGTTTGTCTATCTTGCTAATTTTCTCAATGAACCAGCTCTTGATTTTGTTGATTATTTGGATTATTCTTTTTGTTTCTAATTTATTGATTTCAGCCCTGAGTTTGATTATTTCTAGGCGTCTACTCCTCTTGGGCGTTTCTGCTTCTTTTTTTTCTAGACCTTCCAGATGTGTTGTTAAGTTGTTTATGTGGGATGATTCCATTTTCTTTTTAAAGGCACTTAGTGCTATGAATTTTCCTCTTAGCACTGCTTTCAATGTGTCCCTCAAATTTGGGTATGTTGTCCCTTCATTTTCATTGAATTTCAGGAAGTCTTTTATTTCTTCCCTTATTTCTTCTGTGACCCATGTGTCATTAAGTAGAAAGTTGTTTAGTTTCCACGTTTTAGTATGCTCTTTGTTATTTCTGTTGTTGTTGAAGTCCAGCCTTAGACCATGGTGATCTGATAAGATACAAGGTATTATTTCAATCTTCTTGTATCTGTTGAGGTTTGCTACGTGACTAACTATGTGATCAATTTTAGAGAATGTTCCATGGGGTGCTGAGAAAAAGGTATACTACTTTGCATTTGGTTGGAAAGATCTGTAGATATGTGTTGGAACATTTTGATTCATGACATTGGTTAATGAGGTTATTTCTCGGCTTAATTTTTTAATCAAAGGCTTATCCTTGAGGGAAAGTGGGGTATTGAAGTCTCCCACTATTAATGTGTGGGTATTGATGAGTGGGACAAGCTTTGTTAATAACTATTTTTCAAATGTCCAAGCCGTTGTCTTAGGAGCACAGATGTTCACAATCATGATGTCTTCTTTGTTGACTTTACCTTTGACGAGTACAAAGTGTCCATCCTCATCTCTTTTCGTTAATTTTGGTTGAAAGTCTATTTTATTAGATATTAGAATGGCTACCCCAGCTTGTTTCTTGTGACCATTTGCTTGGAATATTATCCCCCAACCTTTTTCTCTGAGGCAATATCTGTCCTTGTGGTTAAGATGTGTTTCTTGAATGCAGAAGAATGTTGGGTCGTGTTTATGCATCCACTCCGTTAGTCTGTGTCTTTTTATTGGAGAATTGAGACCACTGATGTTGAGAGATACTACTGACCAGTGATTGGTAAGTCCCTTCATTCTTGGTATTTGTAACAATCAAGATTTTGTGAGGTTGTGATTTTGCAATAGTGTAATTACCTATTTCTAATGTAGTTTTGGTTGTAGTTTGACCAGTTGGGGTGGAGTTTTCCTTCTATTAACTTCTGTAAAGCCGGATTGGTGGCTAGGTACTGTTCGAATTTGTTTTTGTCATGGAATATCTTGTCTTCTTCATCAATGGTTATTGATCATTTTGCTGGATATAGTAGTCTGCCAGGGATCTATGTTGTCTTAGGGTTTGCAGAACCCCTGTCCAGGCCCTCCTGGCTTTCATGGTCTCTGCTGAGGTGTCAGGAGTAATTTTGATAGTTTTGCCTTCATATGTTACTCGGCCTATTTCTCTTGCCGCTTTTAATATTTTTCCTTGTTCTGTATATTTTGTGTAGTTATTATTATGTGGCAGGAAGATTATCTTTTCATGTCTATTCTCTTTGGTGTTCTGTAGGCCTCTTGTATGCTCTTATGCTTCTCCTTCTTCAACTTGGGGAAATTTTCTTCTATTATTCGATTAAAGATATTTTCTGGACTGTGGAGTCAGTTGCCTTCTCATTCTTCTATCTCTATTATTCTCATGTTTCATATTTTCATGTTGTCTTTTATTTCATGAATGCTCTGTGTCAGGAACTTTTCAGATTTAGCATTTTGCTGGATGGTTGTTTCCAGTTCTACAATTGTATCTTCAAGTCCCGATATTCGTTCTTCCATTTCCTGCAATTTGTTACATAAGGCCACATCTGAGATTCTTGCTTTCTTCTCTGACGCCTCTTGATTGCGTTTTTCTTCTGTGTGTTTCTGTATCATAGCTTCCATTTTTATCTTCATGTCTTGGACTGTTTTAATGATTTCCTTCATCTGGATATTTATATTTTTCTGGAATTCTTCAAGTGCCTCTTTATATGACTCTTTTAACACTTCAGCCCTCTTTTTGCCTCCTCCTGCATTTGTTTACAGATTTTATTTGTTTCTTCCATTATCATCTTCTTTACTAAGGATTTGAGGTCTTTTTCTTGACTATCATTTGCTGTTAGCTTCTCCAGGTTGTTTTCATTGGGAATAGTGGGATCCGGAGATGCTAAACTGTTTTGGTTTTTGTTAGCGTTCTTTTGCTGTCTTCTTGTCATTTTGTTGGCTCTGATGTTGGAAGATATTTTGTATTAACCATTATTGGTTGAGAGTGGTTAATTGATGACTGATTTTAGGTCAGGTTCTTTTGCCTGTGGGTATCAGGGAGTATTTCGGTGAAACAAGTAGGTCATCCGGTTTCCCTCCTGGTAATTTTGCTCTGCACTGTGGGCTCCAGGCTGAGGCAGCCAAAGTAGATTTCTGTTTGGACTTTACTGCTGTAAATCAAATCATCAGTTTTGGGACCTAGACTAAGGTCCGCACACAAATTTTCTGGTTGTGTAGGTTGATCCCAGCTGCCTGTCCTTCCTGTGGCTTTGTAGTCAAGACCCCAGGTAAATCAGATCTTCTGGAGGTGTAGCAGTCTTTTAGGTCTGTCTCTATACCCTGTAGGGGTGTTCAACCTCTTCCAGAAGTATATTCCTGGAGGGACCAAGGTTGCTCTTGGTCAGCAATTAAATACTGCAAGCAAGACTCATGCTTTGTCTCCTGATAATGTAAGAGTGCCTGGCTTTCTCAGGCCAGGTGCCCCAGGTAGGTTCTCTCGTTCAGGGAGTGCAGGGCCAGTGCCTTGCGGCTTGGCTGGGTAGAAACCATAGGGTTGCAGAACTCTGGGTGTCCCCCCCAGCAGAACCAGATCTTCCTGCCGGGCTCTGATGCTCAGCTTTCGCTCTAGGCAAGACCCATGTCTCCCAATAGGTCTGTGGGTGCAATCCAAGCTGATTTCTCACTGCTGCTGTGTACAGGCTCAGTTGGCTGTGATCGGTGTTAGGTTGAGCCCCAGATTGCCAGCGAGCTGCAGTCCCACTTTAGCTGTCTCTGCTGGGTCCCACAGCCTGTGCTTCCACTTGGCCTAGGTTGGTTACCTCCACAGTTTGGGGTGGTGTGGAAGGAGGAATCCTAGGGCAGATTCACCCTCTTCACTAGGACTCCTCTGGCTGGGGATTCTGGAAAATCCCCTCCCCAAACAGCGAGTCTGTGTTTTATATGCAGGCTGCAGTTTTCATGTGGATTACATTCCAGAGTTTGCGGAGTGCGTTTAGCACCACCAGGATGTTGCTTTTCCCAGGGGGGTAGGCCCCGTTTGGTCTGCCGCCTTTAGGGCCCCACTGACCTACAGTTCTCAATGACCAGCAATCTGTTGCTCCATTTATGTCCCTGGTCTCCTCGGAGTAGCTCAGATACGTGGCTTATTGCTCGGCGCCATCTTGGAATCCCGCGTTGTTTGTTTTTTTATTGAAAAATAAAATCATTCATGTTACATCTCAATTGCTATCCCATCCCATGCATCCTCCCATTCCTCCCTTCCACCCGCTTTCACGCCATTCCCCTTCCCTATGACTGTGACTGATGGGGACATCCTCCCCTTGAATATGATGCTAGGTTATCAAATTTCTTTTTGGTAGTTTGTTACCTTCCTCTGAGTGCCATCGGGCCTCCACATCTAGGGGACAAGGCCATATAAGGGGCACCAGAGTTCAAGTGAAAGTCAGTCCCCAGTCTCCACTTAACTGTGGAGAATATTCTGTCCCGAGGCTGGGTCTGGGTAGGGGTTTGATGATGACTACACATGTTGTCCTTGGTTGGTGCCATATATCGAACAGAACCCCTGGGCCCAGATCTGTGCATCATAGTGTTCTTCTTGTTCCAATGACTACTTAATGAAGACATTAATATATATTACAAAATATATGATATTTTCATGAGATATCTTCTAACATCCATTATGATCAGGACATTCGTTTCCTTGGAAAAAAATTGCTGTAGATCTGTGTTGTACCATTTTGCTATGAGCCCCAATTTGAGGCCAGTTTATGAAATATATACCTATATTACATTAATATGCATCTGAAATAACAGATATGATATGCTTTCATTTGTTTCAGTTTTGTCTTCTAACCATACCAAGAAGCAATTCCCAAAGGAGTGTACCCATGATTCTTTCCTGAAAGAAATACCAAGAATATTGGCTTGTAATGGCCTTTCAGAGATGGATAGAAAGAAGTTCTGGGAATATTCACATGACAGTGAAGTTCATAAAACATGTCATTATGGAAATGATCTGTGTGAAAAATACATTTGTTTCATTTCTGAAACAAAAGATCAAGAAGCTCTGGCTACTCCTGAGAGAACTCAGTCTGTGCCACTCAAAATTTCACAATTGGAGACTCAGCAGGGAAAAAGTTCACAACAAGTTTTGAAATACAATTCTATTCTTCACAGAAATAGGAAAAAATTATGTAAGGAACCTAAAGGTCAACAAAGAATATGTATGGGGTGCAAATTTGATAAATGTAATCTGTGTGGAAAATCATTTACAAAGTCCTCAAAACTTCAAGATCATCAAAGAATCCACAGTGGAGATAACACTTATAAATGTACTAAGAGGAAGGAATCATTTACACAGTCCTCAAAACATCAAGCTCAACACCGCATTAACACTGGACAAAAATGTCAAAAATGTAATGAATGTGGGGAATCATTTACCTCATCCTCTGCTTTCCAGGATCATCAAAATACTCATTCTCAAGAATATCATTACAAATGTAGTGAGTGTGGGAAATCCTTTACCAACTCCTCAAGTCTTCATGTTCACTACAGAATCCACACCAGAGATAAACTTTACAAATGTACTGAGTGTGGGAAATCCTTTTCCCGGTACTCAAATCTCCAAGTTCATCAAAAAATACACACTGGAGGAAAACCTTACAAGTGTAATGAGTATGGGAAATCTTTTACCCAGAACTCAAATCTCAAAGTTTGTCAAAGAATTCATACTGGAGACAAATCATATATATATAATAACTGTGAGAAATCCTTTAGAGTGTCCTCAACACTGAAAGATCATCAAAGAATCCACACTGGAGAAAAACCTTACAAATATAATGAGTGTGGGAATGCCTTTACCCATTACTCAATTCTCCAAGGTTATGAAAAAATCCATACTGGAGATAAACTGTATGAATGTAATACCTGTGAGAAATCATTCAGACAGTCCGCAACACTTAAATATCATCAAAGAATCCATACTAGAGAAAACCCTTATAAATGTAATGACTGTGGGAAATCCTTTACTTGCTCTTCCACACTCCAAATTCATCAAAGGATCCATACAGGACATAAACCTTACAAATGTAATGAGTGTGGGAAATCCTTTACTCAGTCTTCAACTCTCCAAGGTCATCAAAGAATTCATACTGGAGATAAACCTTACAAATGTAATGAGTGTGGGAAATCCTTTACTTACTCTTCAACTCTCCAATATCATCAAAGAATCCATACTGGAGATAAACCTTACAAATGTAATGAGTGTGGGAAATCCTTTTCTCAGTCTTCAAATTTCAAACGTCATCAAAGAATCCATACTGGACATAAACCTTACAAATGTAATGAGTGTGGGAAATCCTTTACTCTATCTTCAACTCTGCAATGTCATCAAAGAATCCATACTGGAGATAAACCTTATGAATGTAATGAGTGTGGGAAATCCTTTACTCAGTCTTCAAATTTCCAACGTCATCAAAGAATCCATACTGGACATAAACCTTACAAATGTAATGAGTGTGGGAAATCCTTTACTCAGTCTTCAACTTTCCAACGTCATCAAAGAATCCATACTGGAGCTAAACCTTATGAATGTAATGAGTGTGGGAAATCCTTTACTCTCTCTTCAACTCTCCAATGTCATCAAAGAATCCATACTGGACATAAACCTTACAAATGTAATGAGTGTTGGAAATCCTTTACTTTCTCTTCAACTCTCCAACGTCATCAAAGAATCCATACTGGACTTAAACCTTGCTAATGTAATGAGTGTGGGAAATCCTTTACTCAGTCTTCAACTCTCCAACGTCATCAAAGAATGCATACTGGAGCTAAACCTTATTAATAAAATAAGTGTGGGAAATTATTTACCCAGTACTCCAATCTCCAAATTCATGTAATAATTCATATGTGAGACAAACCATATAAATGTAATAACTGTGAGAAATATTTTACAATGTCCTCAAATCTTAAAGTTCATCAAAGAATCCATACTCGAGAAAAACCTTAAAGCTGTAATGAGTGTGGGAAATCCTTTATGCAATATTCACCTCTCCAAAGTCATCAAAGAACCCAAAGCTGAGTCAAATCATATAAATATAATAAGGGTGGTGAATCATTTACATAGTACTCATCATTTCAAGCTCACCACTGAATTCATACTGGGGAGAAACCTTACAAATAGAGTGATCTGGGAAATTCTTTACTTCATCCTCACCTTTCCAAGTTCAAAAAGGATCCATACCTGAGAAAAACTTTACAGATATAAAGAATGTGGGAAATCCTTTACCAACTCCTCAAGTCATCAAATTCACTACAGAAACCTCACTGAAAATAAAAATTACAAAAGTAAAGACTGTGGCAAGTGTTTTACCCTGACTTCATCTCTCCAAGTTCTTCAAACAATCCATACTAGAAAGCAACCTTATAAGTTTAATATAGGAAGAACTTTTGGGAGTCCTAACCTCTTCAAGCCCACCGCAGAATACATACCCAAGTCATACCTTATTAATGTAAAGAATGCAATGTCCTTTACCCAGAAATCATATCTTCATAGACAACAGATCATGCAAACTGGAGGCACACTACTTTAGGACAAGCTAAAACATTAGAGCACATAGAGATTTCCTATAAGAGTCTAACTTGATAGGGAATTACTATCCCAGAGTTCATTTAAGGAAAATGGTTTTTACGTGAGAAAAATGCTTGTAAGTATTTAAACAACATTGAAATCATAGCTATTCTCAAAGAACCCATACCAGGAATCCTAATACTTGGTAGGAGTTGGAAAAGTTTTACCACAACATACTCCCCATATTTTTATTACATAATTATTTGGAAAATAAAATAAGAAAGACTGTTTCATCCTATTTTAATCTGATGCCATTGATTAGTTGTGCTAAAGAATTCATGTAAAAACTAAATAAAGAAATAATGTTTTAAAATGTAAGGATTTAATCCAGAATAATAGTACTAATATCTATGCTAAGACAAACCTGTTGCATAATGTTGTATATAGTTTATTATGGTAGAATACTGGAAAGTTTAAGATATATTCTATATGAAGTTTATTTTGTTGGTAGTCTTTCTGCTTTTCATGGATTATACATTATAGATACTTTTAAATCTGAAGCTAATCCCTTATTTGTCATGATTATTAATAAATATATTACACCTCTGTTCTATTAATTCTGCATTGTTGTTATTAACATTCACTACATGCTGTGATGTTGTTGTTCAATCATTAATTTCACACTTCATAATGCCAACAAAAATATCTCACAAAAAAAACCAAATTTGATCCCTGTCGAAAAATTACAAGACAATCATTAAGAAGAGAATATCTGAGGAGCAGAGGAAACACAAAGTATAGTAAGACCTGAGGGTATGTGTTTTGTGGGAAAAGGCATTGCCATTTGGATCCATTGTGAGAAGATGGGATTAAGGCTTTAGGAGGACAAATCTTTCTCTGGTCAATAAATTAATTTTCATGACATAAACCTGCTTGCTATCATACTGCTTCAACACTCTAAAGATAATTATAATCCACTCAGTAAAGACCAATGATAAACTAGAATAACTTCTCACTATTAAATCAGATCAAAAAGTCCAGAGTTGGAAAATATAAAGAAACATGGGACCTATGAACTGTACTATAGGAAGTTTTTTCTATTATAATCGTCTTTCTCTGAAATACAAGGTTTGAACTTCAAGTTCAAGTATGGGTTAATATTATTATTTAGTACATTATTGTTTTGTAGATGTGACCATTTGTAGCCTATCATAGATTTGAAATCACTATTGTGAGATGGTTTTGCTAAGGTTTAATTATGCACAGAAACATTTCTAAAGAAAGATTACAAAGACCAGTTCGTCTACCTACAATAATGTTGACAATATTTTATATCAACCACAGCACATGGTAGATCCATTTAAAGGTTGTTTTTAGAACCAAAAGATTCATGATGTCATAGACCAATAAGAAAGTAGTGAAGTTCACTTCAAACAAGCAGTACCAACAGGTAATTAGAGTTCAATTGTATGATTACATTCTCGCAAATTTGAATCCAAATATTCTCTTGCCAACAAAAGCAGAGAATGTAGATTCTATTCCTTGCCTTTAGATCC
The DNA here is from genome assembly GCA_907169655.1 of Acomys percivali. Classification (NCBI taxonomy): domain Eukaryota; kingdom Metazoa; phylum Chordata; class Mammalia; order Rodentia; family Muridae; genus Acomys; species Acomys percivali. The sequence continues at coordinate 26,911 of CAJRSG010000287.1, forward strand.
CTATTACCTAACACGGCCGCCTTATCTACCCTTATGGGAAGATGAGCCTATTATGATGCAACTTGATATGTCATGGTTGGTGATGTTCATGTGAGGCCTCCTCTTTTCTGAGAAGGGTAGGAGGGTTAGTAAGGTACAGGAGATGAGATGAGAGGGAAGGACATGGAGAAGTGGGGACACGTGATATCCAGATGTAATGTAGACAGACAATAATTAACCAAAGATGCAACTCAAAAATAGAATGGAGATGATGAAGAATCCTCCAAATGTATAAATATATTACATGCCCAAATCATTTAACATTTTTTTGATTTTGTAAGATAATGGATTGCCTACAATTCAGATTCAATAATTCTTTTATGTTAGCATTTCTGAAACATTTGCATGAGCTGTTTTAAATCATCACTATAGATGGTCACCCTAAATAATTCAGCGTAGTTTGTAAATTGTAGAGATCCATTTATTACATGCTCATACGTTGGTTATAAGTGTGAGAATCTCTTTCAAAATGGTCACATATAATGGTTTAGACCATACTTGATGTTTGGGGTATGAAAATATGCATTTTATAATGACTTGTACTTTGTCTTCTTATTGTTCTCCAATCACTATAAAATGGGCAGGATTCCTCATTTAGCAGTACCTGTATCATTAGTGCAAGGTATTGGAGCCAACTTTTTTTGTAGCAAGACCTTAATTCTCTAAAAGGGTAAACAAAACATAACTCATATTTTTATTGTACACTGATTTTCTCTGGCTTTTACAGGAATGTACTAGTACACTAATATTCTCTAGTGTTTACGAAAGTGCTAGTGCATTTTTTAAACTGTGTTCAAAAGGATACAATGACTCTAGAATATTATACTACAAAAATGTATATAGAATAGTATAATTATATTTGCTTACACACACATTTACATATATTACTACTTTTTTAATCAACCTGTACAGTTACTTCAGTTTTAGGGTTTTTTCATTAATCAATTTATATAATCACTTTACAACTGGATCACACACCTCTTCCTTTTCCCTTCCCATTCTCACATTCACAACCCATTCTTCTCTTGGGGGTTAGTCTGGTTGCTGCTCAAATTAGAAGACTCACATATCCCCAAAATGTTTGTTATCTTGCCTAAAATCTTATTCCTGTTTGACGGTTAAAATGGCAAATCTCCTAGGCAGGGTAAATTGAATGGACTTCCCTAAGGTTCATAGGCTTTTGGGACACAGAGGATCGTGGAAGGGAAGCGGTGAGAGACCAGAAGAGAACATTGGGAATGGGAGGAGGGAGGGTAGGAAGGAGGCTGCGGCCATAGGTGAGGTAGAGAGGAAGCACATGGCTTGTGTGTATGGAGGATTTGGCCGGGAAGAAGAACATTGGCAAGTGTTTGAGAATATGAATGGGAGGCAGCTCAGTAGAAATTACTATATTAGAGAAAAGCATGAAATAACACAATTTACCACCATCAAGAAGAAAGACAGTAGAAGAGGGAAAAAAATCTCAATCACAAAAGAAAACTAAGGATTTATAAATAAAAATAAAGGAGGAAAAAGAAACAAGCAATACTCTTAATAACCAGAAAAAAACCAAACAAAATTATCGGAATCAGCAATCTCCTTCCCTATAAAAAGATCATAAACTCTATCAAGATGGGAAACTGCAGAAATAGTTATACAATTAGCTATATATTCTTAAATGATCAAGGGATCAGTTTAAAAAAAAACACTGGACTGGTATGAAAATAAAAATAATATACCAGACTCTTTGGCAAAGAGTAAAGACAGTTCTAAAGGTTGGATGTTTATGGCTCTCAGTGTTTACGTTAAAGACAACTTACTTTTAGGGAATTTTAGAAAATTTACCCCTAGGTAATCAAATTAAAATAATTTCCCAAGTGTATGTGTTTCATGAAATGAAAAAAGGAAGTTTCTTTTTCTTTTTTCTCTTTTCCTTTGGTTTTTGGAAACAAGCTTTCTCTGTATAGCTCTAGCTGTCCTGGAACTCGCTTTCTAGACCAGGCTAGCTTCAAACTCAAAAGATTTGCCCGTTTCTGCTTCTTAAGTGGTGGAAGTAATGGCATGGACCACCATCGCCCATCAAAAAAAAAAAGGAATTTAAATGTGTATTTGCAGCTTCTATAAATATTTTCTGCTGTCTTAAGAACATACATTTACACTTAAAACCCTATGAACACAACATTTGTTCTATAGTAGTTTATATTGTCCGTTGTCAAGGGAATCACTGAGTTAGTAAATACCAAGTATCATGTTGCCTGAGACAAAATGTTGTCAAGTCCATGTATCTACCTCTCCATGAATGAACAAATGAATGAATGAATCAATCAGTATGATATACACTTTCTTCAGGATGGTATTACCATGAGTTTAATGTTAGTGAATCAACAAAAGTATTAACTGAAAATCTACTGAAAACATTTTCATACGTTTTGGTAAATTAGTGGCAAAAATGCAGAAATATATATATGCATACATGCACATACATATATACACACATAAACATGCACATATATACACTTGCATGTGCAGTACACACACATATACATATATACATATGTATACACACAAATATATATACAAGTAAATGTGCATATGCATATCCTGGTTATTTTTGGAAATATTTAAGTTAAATTCCACCCATAAAATTTCTCAAATTCTGGTTAACATTATTTTATAAATAACTGCCTTGCCATTCAATAATTTATTAAAAAGACATCTATTTTGTCATTCAAAAAAAGTTAAATCTTAGAATGGATCAACTGTGGCTAAGGTTGACATCAATTTCTGAGTATATATGCTATGAATAAAGCCTACCTCTGCTAATAAGTGCAGTGTGACAACATGCCAAGGGTCTATTTTGTCAATACAAATTCTACTGGATGGAGAACTAAGAAATGCTACTGCTGTCACGTGATCAAACACCTGGCTTCTAAAGATTCAGATATTTTTAAGGATTCTCTAAAATTTTCCTGAACACTTGCTTTTGGCAAGTTGATGCCCCTGTATATAGATTTTGCCTTACTGGAAAGTTTATTGATATTCATTGCAACTTAAATTACAAATATTGGCCGGGTGTGCTAATGCACGCCTTTAAGCCCAGCACTGGAGAGGCAGAGGCCTGCAGGTTTGAGGCCCGCCTGGTCTACAAGTTGAGTCAAGGACACCCAAGGCTACACAGAGGAAACTTGTTTCAAAAAACAAAAAAAATAAAGAAAGAATGAGTGAATTTAACTTTGTAATAAAAAATAATCAAAGCATTCGAAAACAATGTTTACAAATATAAAAGAGCATATACTATAAAAAAGCTCAACACATATGAAACTCACCTTTTTTACTAAGTTCAACAGAAGAGTCCAAAACACTTCTGATTCCCCCTTTGGCAAAACAGGAACCACCCTTTGGAACCTAATAATTATTATAAAATACAATTATTGCTTAGAACACTATTCAATGTGTAAAATATTACTTTTCTAGGAAAAAGTAAAACAGACAAATTCCCTATGTTATTTCAATAGTTATAAGGGAAAATGTAACCAAGTGATCTCTTTTTGTGGCACTAAGAGTACACACTAGGGGACCTGGAGAGATGGCTCAGAAGTTCAGAGCACTGGCTTCTCTTCCAATGTTCCCTGGGTTCAGACCCTGGGGAAGCCGAGGTTTGTTCCATGAACTGATTTGCAACTCAGGGGGCTGAGATTTGAACTGAGGTCCCCACCCTCCTCTTCAGGAAGGGAACTGTTCATGTCTGTGTCCTCACACACCCTCCCGAGCTGGGTCCAATCCCCTGGCTTGAGGAAGTGCAGGGAGGCAGGCACGCAGCCTTCAGAGGAAATAAGGCCCAGGAGTCTGCATCTCTCCTTGCAGTGGTGCCCCTATGCCTCCTCCAGCAGGAAGAATGCAGCCCCAGATTTTGAAGAGGACCAGAGAGCTGAGTGTCCTCAGTCAAAGAAAAAACAGCCAGGAGACCAAGCGCTAGGATCTAATTCACACACAGGGCCCTATATATCTAGTCTAACAACGAGCACCAGAGCTAAGATGACCAAAGAAAAGCTTATGAGAAAGAGGAAAAGCCTTGGGGTGCTGAGGGATGGAGAGGAGGAAGAGATAAGGAGGCCCCTCTCATTCTCATTCAGGACCCTGGGTTGTAAAAGGGACAGCCCCAGGACCTCTCTGGGATGCTTGTCTCTGGGTATTTTGATGTGACCTATGGAGCCAGATTAACTACACCTTTTCTGCCAAATTTGAATTTATGGGGTTTCCCCCCAAGATACAAGGGGCAGCTGTTTCCTTTTATCCCAATGCAGATGAAACTGACTTTTCTGGAAAGAAAAAAAAAAGACTTCTGCCCAGAAAAATCCCAGAATTCAATTCCAAGAAACCACATGGTGACTCACAACCATCTATAATGAAACCTGGTGCCCTCTTCTGGAACATAGGTATACATGCATGCAGAATATAGTCTACATAATAAATAAAATATGTATATATGCACACACTTACATGGATGTTTTAAAAATAATATCAAGTGCCAGGTGTGGTGGCACATGCCTTTAATCCCAGCATGTGGGAAGCAGAAGTCTGCGAGTTTGAGGTCAGCCAGGTCTACAAAACAAGTCTAGGATAGCCAAGGCTACACAGAGAAACCCTGTCCTGAAAAACCAAAATTAACAACAACAATAATAATAATAATAATAAATATTAATAATAATAAGTGTGCTATGGTAGTAAGAAATTGCTTAGCATGCTTTAAAAAATTAATAGCTAAAACGAATGTGTTCTTTTAAGAAGCTTGTTTTTAAATGTAAAAAAAATTTAATTTTTATGACATAAAATTGTGAGACAAGTGCCACAATTCCACAAATTAAGACATTAACACAATTCCCTGAGGATTTGCAAACTTTTTGTCTTAAGTAAATGTCTATATTTCCCACTCCACAAAAAAACAAAAACAAAACAACAACAACAAGAAAAAAGCAAATTGAGTTTTTATATTGCAAGAGCAGGCCTATTTCAAAAGGTAATAGAGCTGGGCATGGTGGTACAGTCTATAATTCCAACCCTCTGGAAGGCAGTGGCTAATGGATTTCTGTCAGTTAAAGGACAGCTTGATCTACAAACGAAGGCCTAACAGCCAAAGCTACAGAGAAACCCCGAAAAAATAAAGGGAGGGAAAAAAAAGGTAATAGAAAACTTAGCATACCTTACTATTTCTGCTGTATTTATAAAAGCACCTCAGCCTTCTCTAAATACAATTACTAACAAACCTACCTACTACCTAAAAAATAGTTTAGGTCTCCTAGGTGATATACACTGAGCTAGAAAAAGTATCAAATATCTATTAATGATAAGTCATTTTAAATGTAATAAAATTAATGTTATTAATGAATTCAGAATCTCTTAACATTTCTACTGTTAATGATTCAGCTAATAGTATAATAATGAATAGTATATTCATTTAGTCCTTTGTTAAATAAAAATACCTACCCAGGCAACAATAGGAGACTACTGTACAGATTTGCAAAGACCTTCAATTTTCCCAAGGGAAAAGATCAGCAAGGGATAAGATTATAGGAAGTGTACAGCAGAACTGGGAATGTGCTGTAGTATCCTCTGGAGAACAGGTGTACACAGATGTGCAGTACTGACTACTCTCCCAGAGCTCCCTGGTTTGAGTGTCATTACCCATATGGTAGCTCACAGCCATTTATAACCCTAGTGCCACAAGATCAGATGCTCATTTCTGGCCTCTTCAGAATTTACACACATTATGCATAGATAAGTATATGGGTAAAGCACCTATACATGTAAAATACATATGAATTCATCTTTTTTTAAATGAATGAAAGGAAGAAAGGAAGAAAAAGCAGGCTCCAGAGAGGATACTGGGTAAGGGGCAGGCAGCTGTGTGCCTGCTGCGGAGGGTACCATTTTCCTAGGCCTTCATGCCTGTGGACCCAGACCTGAGCCTTCAAGTGCCCCAACATCTGGATTCTAGAGGGAGGATCAATGACAGCAGAGCCTCTGCTGCCTCCCAGGAGCAGCAAACATCTACAATCTTGCTGCACACCCAGGAAAAACACATCCCTGACATGAGAACCAGGGACCTGTCAAAAGAAAAAATGGTCTGTCCCAATCTGCCCACTTGCCTAGCAGGCCCTGCCTGGACCCTCAAACCTTAACCACCGACTGGGCAGCGCCAGACAACCAGGCAACCATTCTGAGCATCCAGGAAGCCAGTCATAATCTGTCTGTTCTTCCCAGGCCTACACCACATCCCCACCTACACTCACCCTACACACTGGGCACCACCCAGGACACGTCACACTCTTCCCTTCCTTCCTCCAGAGTCCCCAAGTGGTTCTCAGACATGGATCTTTCTTTCTGCGTCCTTCCAAGACACCACATACCTCCCCGTGTCCAGGGCTCAGAACAGATGCAGCTTGCAGTTCTCTCAGGAGATTAAAATGGACCAAAAGGCACTTAGAAAGGAGGCAGAAGGAGCAATTTTCACTTGTCCCACCAGGAGGCCCCCAGCACATTCCCACTCCTGACCCCTTCTACCACGTCTCCCTTTTTTTTCCAAACGACGTTACTCATTTTATTTGTGAATGCCCTATCTATGTGTGCACCAGCTTGTTGGAAGAGGACATCAGATTCCAGTTTAGTGGACTATCAGCCACCAAGCGTTTGCTGGCAATTGAACTGATGACCTCTGAAAGAGCAGACAGTGCTCTTAGCCACTGAACCGTCTCTCAGTCCACTACAAACAAAAGTCTCAGACTCCTCACAAAAAAAAAAAAAACTACACCAGGCACTATCGTCCTTTCTCTCTAGGGCCCAGACCCATAGCACAGACAATTATTTCTCCTTAGAGAAGATGGGTCTGGTCTACAGGCTGCAAACAATGACACCTATAAATACAAACACAGATCATCTACAGACACTCGTTCTCCCTCTCTCTGTCACTCCGTGGCACTCTCTTCCTCTTTCTCGGCCTGTATCTATTCCTATCTCGGTCTGTCTGTCTGTCTGTCTGTCCATCTGTCTGTCTGTCTATCTATCTATCTATCTATCTATCTATCTATCTATCTATCTATCTAACTCTAGCTCCTCCTCACTACACCTCTTTTTCTCCATCTGTGATTCACACAATTTCAGCTGCAGTACCCAGGAGACCAAGTGAACTACAGAATATGATCACTGGGCAAACGCTTGTCACTCTCCAACAGGAAGCCTTCTTTCCAATAGCACTGAGTGTCTCCAGGGGCCCAGCTGCACTTAGCCAAGACCTTCTAGGATGGCCCCTAGGAGAAGACCACTCTCCCAGCATCCTTGAGACAGCCCTGCCATTGTTTTCCAGTTCTCATTCTTGGACGCCTACTGAGAGCATCCACTCTGATGCTCCAAAGGGAGATCCATCGGGATTGGGCCTGCTCTGAATGCTCAGAGGTGCCAGGCTGGCAGGGGAACCCCAAGGAAGGTTCCTTACACCTTCCACGTGGTTGTCACTTAACTGGTCCCAAGCACCAAGTCTAATGGACCTTCACGAGCTCAACCCAGCCACCCTGCAAAACTGCCGACCTTGCGCTTGGGCCACAGATATGAAGCCCTAAAGTGCTTCTCTACATGCCATCCCGTCCTTCTGACGATCACCTCTGACCTAAACACCATAATAATTGCTACACACTGGGTCCTCTATGGAATAGCCTCTGGCCTCTCACATTCTTGATTCCCTTCAAGGAGACACACAGAGAATCAATACACACATAGAAACAAACCCACACAGAGGCACACACACACACACACACACACACACACACACACCTACCTCCCAGGCTTATAAGATCCCAGACTCTGGCACCAGTGCCTTCTTTATTTTTCCACTTGAGATCCCTGGACAGGGCTGGGAAGGACAGGATAGGGGCCTTGTCATGCCCTGAACCTCTTATCCCTAGTAGGCCAGGTGAGCTAGCCAGTCAGCAGAAGCCACCAATATGTTGCCTGTATGGATGCTGGGCATCGAAGTGAAGAGGCTTCATAGTGTACCTGGCCTGGATGGTAAGCTGACTGCCTGGCATCTATAGAACATCCTTCAGTCTACAAGTTCTTCTGGCTGCTTCTGTTAAGATTCACCACAAATCACAACACTGCCTTGGGTCCTGGACTACTAGGTACACACAGCAAAGATGCATATGACCTTGATATTGTTCCCATGCCTTGTAGGGTTCTGGGATATCACTCTTTTCTGGACAGATCAGCGTCCCCCAGCTCCACCTGTAGCACAGCTCCAAGAGAGATAGATCGATAGATAGATAGAGAGGGGGGACTGAATAGGAGGGTACTAAGAGAGATTGAGGAGGGCAGGGGAGGGGTTAAGTAAATAAAACGGACATTTGGCCAGGAAGGCTTTCTGTTTCTGAGATCCTGATCACTGTCCAGAGAAACTGAGTAGCCTGTGTGTGTGTGTGTTTGTGTGTGTGTGTGTGTGTGTGTGCGTGTGTGCATGCCTATGTGCATGCCTGTGTGTTTGTGTGTGTGTATATGTGTGTGTGTGTGTGTGTGTGCTAGAAGTGAGCTAAACAAGCTCTGGTTGTACAGGAGACTCCACTACCAAAACTATGGGGGTGCAAGGGTGGACTTGTGCACAAACAAGGGCAGCCAGACAGGAGCTGTTTTCCACATAAACCCAGATGCAGCCCCTGCTGCAGGTCCTGTGTAGAGAGGTCCAGTCACCCTGGCCAACATGGCCATCTAGAGAGGATCTGGAGGCTGTGCTTGCACAATCCTGCTAGCCAAGTCCTGTGGCGTTTGGTATCAGTCGTGGGTTACAAGGACTCTGCTTCTTCCTATATGTCTCCTGGCCCAAGAGGAGCTCAGGAGAACTGCATCCTCCCTGTCCATCCAAGAACAGTGAACCTCCTCATCAGGACACATACTGCCACCTTCAGGCATTCAGGGGAACTGAAGCAGAGATCATTAAAATAATTCATCTTGATCTGAGCAGTGCACAGGAGATGGAAGGAACAGCGGGTGATGGGCACACTCCCTCCGACCTTGCAGAGTCAAAAAAAGCAACAGGCTGTTACAAGGCTCTAGCATGGCCACCAAGCCTTTATTCCTAGACAGGCCTGAGATGCATTTCTGGGCAGGCTGCTGGATGTTCCATATGAAAGCGAGTATGAGCTTGGGTGCCTGCTTGTATCCATGGAGGGACCACGGAGGTTTTAGGGGCAGGTATATGGGAGGATGAGGTAGGATGGGGTGAAGAGGGGAGATGTGAAGGAGGAGGCAGGCACAGGTCAGGAGGACTCACTCACACATATACCACTTAGGACACATGGCAGCCCCTGAAGGGCTTGTGGGCTGGAGAATGGTTGAGAGGATGTGTTCCTGTAGGCTACCCTCAGGGAACTCAACAGAAACCCTCAGTCCAATCTAGACCATAGGGGAGGGGCCTTAGAAACACACCAAGAAGATAGCCAGGCCACTTGGAAGACCTAGCAGCTCTGTGCATAACGCTACCCACTCTGGTAACCACTATAGTTGCCAGGCTTCCTCTCCTGGGTGTGCTGACACCTGTGACCATGGGCACGACAAAGATTCCCGGTTAAGGGATCAGGGGAACATTGACAGATGCCATGAAGCAGAGGACCACCTGCCTCAGGGGCCACTGAGCCCAGCCCTGGCTTCTCACCTGGCAGTAGAAGGCTCCCGGGTGGATACTAGGCAAAGGGCTGGCTGCCTTGTTCGCACTGGTGAGGGCTCCTGTTTCCCAGGTTTTCATGTCTGTGGACCCAGGTGTGTTCCTTCCTGTACACTGCCACCTGAGCTCTGGGGGAGGATCAACATCAGCAGAAGCCTCGTGAAGGCCGCAGACATCTCCCGTCCTGATGCCGAGCCAGATCAACCATGCCGCTGATGTGAGGACAAGGACATGTCAAAAGAAGAAGTGTTCCATCCAAATCTGCTCACTTGCCTAACAGGCCCTGGCTTGAGCCCCCAACCCAACCACCTACTAGGCAGCGCAAGGCAACAAGGTAACCAGGCAACCATTCTGAGCTTTCAGGAAGTCTGTCACAATCTCTCTCTTCTGCTCAGGCCTCCACCCCTCCCACAGCCCTAGACCACCCTAAACACTGTGCACTGCTCGGGACATGTCACACTCTTCCATTCCTTTCTCCAGAGTCCCCAAGTGGTTCTCAAACATAGATCTTTCTTTCTGTGTCCTCCCAAGACACCCACCTACCTCCCTGTGGCCAGGGCTCAGCACAGATGCAGCTTGCAGCTCTCTCAGGAGATTTAAGTGGACCAAAGGGCACCTAGAATGAAGGCAGAAGGAGCAATTTTCACTTGTCCCACCAGGAGGCCCCCAGCACATTCCCACTCCTGAGTTCTTCTGTCACGTCTACATTTTTTTCCTAGAGGTTTTACTTATTTTATGTGTGAAACCCCTATTTCCATGTGCACCTGCCTGCATTCCATTATATATGACTGTGGGCCATTGAGTGTTTGCTGTGAAATTAAACTCAGGACATCTGGAAGAGCAGTTTCTTAGCCATCGGGTCATCTCTCCAGTCAACTAACAAAAGTCCCAGGCTCCAAATAACTACATCAGGCACTATCATCCTTTCTCTTTAGGGCACAGACAACTATTTCTCCCTAGAGGAAATGGCTCCAGTCAATAAGCTACACACAAAAACATTCATAAAGACATACACCCATCATCTACAGATCCTCATCCCACCTGTCTCTTAGTAGCTCCTTTTTACTTGAGTTCTCCCTTTCAATCTGTGATCTACACGGTTTCAGCCACAGTATCCGGTGTACATAGGTCTGTGTGGAACCAAGTAAAATATAGAATGTGATCACTGGGCAAATGCTTGTCACTCTCCAGCAGGAAGCCTTTGTTCCAGTAACACTGAGAGTCTACAAGGGCTCAGCTGCCCACAGCCATGATATTCCAGGATGGCCCCTAGAAGAAGACCACTCTCTCAGCATCCTCAAGACAGCCCTGCCATTGCCATCGATTCCCAACTATCTCACTCTTGGAAGCCTTCTGCAAGCATACACTCTGATGCTTCAAAGGGAGTTCCAACTGGATTGAGCCTGCTCTGAGTTCTCAGAGGTGCCAGGCTGGCAGGGGACCCCCAAGGAAGGTTCCTGACACCTTCCACATGGTTGTCACTCAACTGATCCCATGTCACTCAACTGGTCTCATGGACCTTCACAAGCTCAACCAGCCACCCTGGAAAACTGCAGACCTTGCGCTTGGGCCAAAGGTTTGTGAAGCCCTAAAGGGCTTCCTCTAGTTGCAATCCTGTCCTTCTGATAATCACCTCTGACCTAAAAACCATAATAATTGCTACACACTGGGTCCTCTATGGACTTGCCTCTGGTCTCTCACATCCTAGCTCCCCATCCAGAACACACACACACACACACACACACACACACACACACACACACACACAAACACACATCCTGCAATCTTCTAGGGCACACATTGTGGCACCCGTGACTTCTCTATTTTTCCACATGTGATCCCTGGACAGGGCAGTACAGGACAGGGTAGGGGGCCTTGCCTACCTGTGAACTTATTCTCCCTGTTAGGCCAGGTGAGCTTGTCAGTCAGGAGAATCCAGAAGTTTGTTGCTCACAGGGATGCTGAGCATCACAGTGAAGAGGCTTCAAAGTGTAGCAGGCCTGGATGGTAAGCTGACTGCCTGGTCTCTTTGCGGAATCCTTCAGAACACACCCTCCTTTGGCTGCTTCTCTTGAGATTCACCCCAGAATACAACACTGCCTTGGGCTCCTGCCATCTAGGTGCACACAGCAAGGTTGCATATGACCATGATTGTGCCTTACAGACCTCTTGAAGGGTTCAGGCATATCACACTTTTCCTTACATATCAGGTTCCTGAGATCCACCTTGAGCACAGCTCAGAGAGAGAGAGAGAGAGAGAGAGAGAGAGAGAGAGAGAGAGAGAGAGAGGGAGGGAATAAAGGTGGAGAGCGCATTTTGAATAAGAAACATAAGGAAAGCCCAAGAGAACTCGAGGCAGAATAGAAGGGTATAAAAGGAAGTAGAGGAGGGCAGGGAAGGGCATCAATAAATAAAATGGACAAGTGGAAGGAAGGCTCTCTGTTGCTGATGTCCTGATCACAGCCCAGAGAAACTGAGTAGCCTGTGTGCCTCTGTGTGTGTGTATGGGGGTGTGTGTGTATGTGTGTGTGTGTGTGTGTGTGTGAGCACTCATATGTCTGTCCATGTCTGTGTGGCTTAGAAATGAGTAAGGCAGCTGTGTCCAGCCTGATCATGAACTTCTGATTCTTGTTTCTTGCTCCTCAATGCTGCATTATACAGGTATGAACTAGGCGTGCCTAGATCATCCACTATGGGGATAAGAATCCAGGGTTTTATGTATTCCTGACATGTATGCTGAGTTGTATCTGAAGCAATCTTGCAATTTTAATGAAATGACCATCTTTAGAAAGTATAAATTCAGTAGATCTACATGAAAACAATATGAATATATACTTTTTAAAGGACAAAAACGGTCATAATCCAAACATACTGACAATTAATACTATTTACTTTCTCCATTTTTTACTTCCAGGAAATACTGTCTCACTGAACCTAGGCTGCCTGATCAGAGTCCTTCCTGTTTTAATGCACCCCAGCACTGGGGATACAACACATACTGTTATTGGAAAACAGGGAATCTGATCTCAGGGTCTCATGCTTGTACACCAAGAATTTTACTCATGGCACGACTTCCACAATCCTGGAAATTTCATTTTTAAAACAAAATATAAGCCAAGTCTTGTGGTGTACAATTTTAAACCTAGCACTCAGGGAGCAGAGGTGGGTTGATTCTGTGAGCTTGAGGCCAGCCTCATTGACAGAGCAAGTTCCAGGACCGCAGGCCTACATAGAGAGGCCCTGTTTCTTTTTTTTTTTTTTTTGTTCTTTTTTTATTTCATTTTATTTTATTTTATTTTATTTTATTTTATTTTATTTTATTTTATTTTTTTAATTAATTTATTCTTGTTACATCTCTATGGTTATCCCATCCCTTGTAACCTCCCATTCTCCCCTCCCTCCCATTTTCCCCTTATTCTCCTCCCCTATGACTGTTCCTCAGAGGGATTACCTCCCCCTGTATATGCTCATAGGGTATCAAGTCTCTTCTCAATGACCTGCTGTCCTTCTTCTGAGTGCCACTAGGTGTCCCCTGCCAGGGGACATAGTCAAATGTGAGGCACCAGAGTACTTGAGAAAGTCAAATCCCTCTCTCCACTCAAGTGTGGAGACTGTCCTGTCCATGGGCTAGATCAGAGTAGGGGTTTAAATTTGACCGCCAGTATTTTCCTTGGCTAGGGCCTTAGTTTGAGCGGGACCCCATGACCCAAATCTGCCTATCATAATGTTCTACTTGTAGGATTCTAGGACCTACTGGATCCTTCTACATTGCTATTCTCCCATTGTTCTCTCATCTAGAGTCCCAATATCTCAGAAAACTGGGAATAGGGCTTCCTCAAGACCCAGCTATTCCACTCCTTGGAATATACCCAGAAGATGCACCAGCACACAGCAAGAAAATTTGCTCAACCATGTTCATAGCAGCCTTATTCATAATAGCCAGATCATGGAAACAGCCTAAATGTCCCTCAGTAGAAGAATGGATAAAGAAACTGTGGTACATATACACTATGGAATACTACTCAGCTATTAAAAACAAGGAATTCCCGAAATTTGTGGACAAATGGATTGAGCTAGAGATGATCATAATGAGTGAGTTAACCCAGAAGCAGAAAGA
>CAJRSG010000296.1:0-58706 GCA_907169655.1 Acomys percivali
CCGATTATTGGCCTTGACAATGGGTGTGTCTCTGTGCTTTACAAAGAATGCAAGAACCACAGCTGTGAGAACAGAGAAACACAGCGCTGTGATGGAGAGAGCCATACCTAAGGGGTCATCAACGGCCAAAAAGCTCACAGATTTCTGGAGGCAGTGGTTCTTCTCCAAGTTTGCATAGTGACTTTCTGGACACTTCACACACTGATCCATATCTGCTCAGAAATGAAGGTGATTGTGAATCATTCCTCAGGACTTGTCTTTCCCAACAAGTTGTTACTCCACCCTAGCTTATTGGACTACTTTCTGACTCATCTTCATTTATTGTTTCAGAAAAATTTAAATAGTCTGTGAGAAAGTTCAAATCTATGCAGCCATGTTTGGCTATGTTGACACAAATGGAAGAATCGCAATGTTTTTTTTCTTTCTAAATTTGTATCCTTTCCCTAAATTTGTAACTTTGTTGCATCTATTTGGTAAGTCATAAGATTACAGAACAATATTGTATAGACATGATTTCACTCAGATACTACCTTATTAAAAATCACTAATTTCTGTATATATATATATATATATATATATATATATATATATATATATATATATTTGTGTGTATTAAAATATAGAAAATTATCTTTGAAAATCATCTTATATGGTGTTATAAGCCTTGGTCACATATTTCCTTATCTCCGTGAACTTCTTTGTGTACACTACTTTGGTTCATTGTATGAATGATTTTGAAATAATTCATACCATTACATCCTTGAATTTCAAACCGATCACTAGTAGTATGTTGATACACAGAATTATAACATTATATTTTAACAAAAAGGGAGAGAATTCTTGGGATATTTAAAAGTACTAAAAAAGAATACTTGAATATTCTGCTCTTAACAATTATTACCCTTATCTTGAATTTTTAAAAAAAACCAATTCACTGGGTGTGGTTGAGCATGCCTTAAATCAGAGCACTTGGGTGGCAGAGGTAGGTGGATCAATCTAAGTTCCAGGTCAGCATGGTCTACAAAGTGAGTCCTAGACAGCAAAAGCTACACAGAGAAACTTTATCTTGAAGAAAAAGCAAAAATGATACAAAGAAAAAACAAAAAGACATACATACACCATGGTATATAACAAAATGTTTCTGTTACATTAAATCATTGCGTATATTAAAACTATCACCTCATCAAAGAATGTTCTTTGTTTTACAAAATGCACTAAATGTTTATCAAGTTTATTATCAGAAGAATAAAATCTCTATTTTGGTAGATTGGTTGCTTTTCTGTATTGATTATTGAAACACAATAATTTTTCTCAAGATATATTCTCAAGCTAATCACACACAGAGTATTTCATTGCTTCTGTTACAAGTGTTTTGTTGTTGCTTTTCTGTTCAAAAATTTGTACATTATGTGTAGAATTCCAACTCTGACTTATTTAAGTCCATGATATATGTTTCATTAACTGATCACATATATGTGCTCAGCCCATTTTGACTTACATATGGTTTCAAAATATAGTTACTAACACAAAACTGTGTAAGTTATTGTATTCATGACTGAAGTATTCAAACTGTGCATACTGAATGTATTGATGGACTTAGCATATAGCTAAAGTGCAGGGGACTGATATTTATCAAAAGATTATTGCTATGAACACACATGAAATTTCATGGTCTGGGTGGGGCATATCACATAATGAACAATTTGATGCTCCAATTTAGCTTCATCTGCTTCCTATAAAACAACCTTCTAAATGTGTGTTTTTTACAGAGGTACAAGTAACATTTTCATTAAAACTCAAAGAACCCTCTCTTTATGGTGATCTGTTGTAATCTAAGAATCTGTCGATGACCCCAAGAAGAAGTGATGCTTTAAACAGCATCCATAAAGGACTTATAAAACACTTATTTTAACACTCAAGAAATTTAATGGAAATGAAGGCAAAATGATTGCAAGGTGAAAGCTTCAAATTGTTTCCTTCTGGAAAACATGTGCATCACACTGAGGGACTCTCAATAACTGGGCATACGTTCACTGGTTGGTTCAGAATGAGGATGAGATGAAGAAGAATGAGGGAATTATCTTCTCCTTCCCTGCTAAACTATATTCCACTTGTATAACAATTGATGAGTATATCCAGCTCCAAGGTACAATCCGAGTTCAACAAAAAAGAAAATCTCAGTGATTGAACAAAATATGCCCACCAGAAAAGTGAAAAACATCATGAAACTTGTAAGGAGATAATTAAGGATGAGATGAGTTTTAAAGTTCTCAAAGGAGGGAGCATACGTGGGATATATCAAGGATATTTGGGAAATTGTGAAAGAGTGAACTGGACAAAAATAAACAAAGTAGAGGTTATGTCTCCTAGAAAACAAGGTGCGTTGCCTAGACACCATTTCCTCTCTCTGTACTTCCAGACCCTATCCCATAATATCACCCTCAGTGTTAAAACAGAACATCAAATACAGACTCCCTGTGTCCCAGCCCAAAATTTTGGATCTCACAGATCATCCTGTCCTACTCTTACTCTTGCATTCATCACTGTATTCTAGGTTCCAATTCAAGCAGGCAACCCCTTCTACATCACAGGCCACACATACAAGAAAACGAGGTAGGCTGCCTACAGACAATTTCCTTTATCTGTTTTCCTTGAAGGAATGCCTCCTCGTTCTTAACACTGCAACAGAACAGCATTGGAAGACATTGGGCTCCCTGTGTGCCCATCCTCTGTGGATTTCACATTCTTCCCCTTTTAATATTTTGTTCCCCACTTGTTGCTTTCTCAGACAACTTCAGAAGGAACCTTCTCCTGAAGACATGCTCTTCTCAAGGGGAAAAGGAGGCTAACGCAGACTGACAGCTCTCACTCCTACTGCTCCTGTAATCCAATGCCACAGACTCTATTCCAATTTTCTAGGAGAAAACTTTTGTCTCACTTTCTTTTATGACCGCATCTCTAACAGATCACAAGATCCTTCTTGTCCAAGTTCTCTTCCCCCAACTCATTCTACTAGGCCAACTCCTAATCACAGCAATTATTCCCCGTGAACACACCAGCAGAGAAATCATGTAAAACAAGTGACACACAGACATCACAATCTTCAAAACATCAAGAGAACAATGAACAAAACCTCAACCCTACAAAAACAAATATCTAGAAATCAGTCCCACTGACAGACTGAGAGTGAGGGATGTCAGTATACCATTCGTATTAATGGATATCTCATCTAGATAAAAACTAAACAGAGGAATACTGGCACTTACATATTTTAGACCAAAAGGACTTAACCTGTTTACAGCAAAGTTTGCCCAAACACAAAAAGATATACCTTCCACTCAGCACCTCATGGACATTCCCCAAAACTACCTACATACTCAGACATAAAGCAAGTCTCAACAGACACAAGTAAATTAAAGTAAAATAACTCCCCGCATCTCATAAGACTATTTCTGATTAAGCGGGACTACAACAACAGATAAAACAGGTGAGTGAGCTTACTAACTCATGAAAGCTGAACAACTATGACAACTATCTACTGAAGAAAAAAGCAGGCTAAGGCATAAAGAGCCAGGTATGGTGGTGTAAACGTATAATTCAAACACTCAGGGAAGCATGGTCTGGTAGATCTCTCTGAGTAGGAATCCAGCCTGTCTACAAAGTGAGTACAGGACAGCCAAAGATATACAGAGAAATATTGTCTTGAAATGCCAAAAAAAGGACATAAAAAAGAAAGAAATTAATGATTTTTTTAATTCAATGAAAATGAAACACAGCATACCAAATTTTGGGCCACAATGAATTTGGTACAAAGAAAAATGTCCACAGACAGGTCTTGGTGTCTTCATAAAAAAAAATTGAAGACATCTTAAACTAAGAACTTAACAGAACACCCAAAAGCTCTGCACAAAAAATGTAATCACACCCAAGGGGAGTAGATGGCAACAAATAATAAAACTCAGCACTCAAAACAATAAAATAGAACAAAGAGAACAATAAAAGAACTAATGGAAAAAAGAGTTGGTAATTTCATTAAACTCAGGATCAAAACCAGAAACAGAAGATGAATATGAGGCCATAGTCACCCTGACACCTAAACCAAAGAAAACACCCACAAGGAAGAAAATTTTAGAACAGTTGACCTTATGAACACTGGCACAAACGTAGGCAATAAAACCTCACAAACACAATAGCATACCAAATATATCATGCACCATGATCAAGTAGGCTTCATTTCAGGCTTGTAGGCATAATTCAACATACAAAAATCCTTCAATTTGTTCCATCATAAGCAAACTGAAAGAAAACAATTACATGAACATCCTAATAGATGCTGAAAAGCTTTTGACAAAATCCATCACTCCTTTGTGTTAAAAGTCTTAGTATGATCATGGATACAAGATGCATAATTAAGCACAATAAAGATACTATACAACAAGCCAATAGCCAACATAAAATAAATGGAGAGAAACATAAAGGAATTTCACTTAATTCAGAGACAAGACAAAGCTGTCCACTTTCTCAGGATCTACTCAATGTAGTACTTGAAATTTTATCTAGAGCAATAAGACCACTAACAGATATCAAGGGGATAGACAATGGTAGGAATGAAGTCAAAGTATCCCTCTTTGCAGATAACATGATAGGATACATAAGTGATCCCCAAAATTATACAAGAGAACTCCTATGGCATATAAACACCATCAGGAATGTGACTCGTTATAAAATTAGTTCAAAAATTAGTAATGTCACTTTACACAAATGAGAAAAAAGCTGAGAAAGAAATGACGGAAACAATACCCTTCACAATATCCACAGATAATATAAAGTGTCTTGGTGTATCTCTAACCTAGTAAATGCATGACATATATGACAAGAACATCAACTGTCTGATGGAAATTTTGAAGAAAACCTCATAAGATGGAAAGATATCCAATGCATGTGCATAAGCAGGATTAACATAATAAAAATTGCCACCCTACCAAAAGCAATCTACTGATTCAATGCAATTAACGTCAGCAGCAAACACAATTTTTTACATAAATTGAAAGATAAATTCTCCAATTTCCGTGGAAATATGAAAATCTCAGGATACCTAAAGCAATTCTTCACAACAAAAGTATTTCTGCGATGTCACCATCTCTGAGATGACTCAGTTCCCTTTGAGTAGAGAGTTATTCAGTTTGAAGGTGTATTTTGACTTTTTATTGTTTCTGTTATCATTTAAGTCCAGCTTTAGTTCATGGTGATATGATAACGGACTATTTCAATCGTCTCATATCTGTTTAGGCTCGAAATGTGACCAGTTTAGCCAATTTTGAAGAAGGTTCCATGAGGTGCTGAAGAGAATGTCTATGCTTTTGTGTTTTGGTGACAAGATCTGTAGGTGTCTGTTAGGTCCATTTCATTATTTCTCCAGATTGTTTTTGTCTCAATGATCTGTCCTTTGTGAAAGAGGAATGTTGAAGTCTCCCATACTAATGTGTGGGCTTCAATGGGTGATTTTAGCTTTCGTAATCTTTCTTTTACAAATGTAGGTGCTCTTTTCTTTGTGGTGTCGATGGTCAGAATTGAGATATCATGCGGTGGAATATTTCATTGACCAGTATAAAGTTTCCTGTCTCATCTCTTTGATTAATTTTAGTTGAACGTCTATTTTATTGTATATTAGAATGGCTACTCTATCCTGCCTCTTAGATCTGTTTTCCTGTTATTTTTCTAATGAGAGACAGATTAGGAGTCAATATGGATGGGAAGGGAAGTGGGGAGGATTTGGGATACATAAAGGGAGGGGAAAACGGATTCACATCATATCATGTGACAAAAGAGTCTATATTCAAAAGAAGGGAGAGAAATATTTAAAAAGAAGTAATTATATTAAATAACATTTCTTTAAATAACATATTTTATGTTAAACAAAAGAAACATAGTCCTGAAAGATATAAAAATATATGTACTGAAGATATCGAACACAATGTACAGTCACATGCTGTATTAAACAAACAAAAGTCAATCTGGTCTTGGGAATGATCATAAACATGATGTGAGATATCGAAACTTTAAATAAATCCTATATGTGACTGAGCATGGTCTGAAAAAAAGAAGTGCTGTTCAACACACTGTGTTCATGGTGAAATGAAACAATGTGTTAATATATGGGCAAGGTGATCCCTTCTTGGATCAATGCCTGCAACAGACCAGTCTCATTCCACTTTCATAGGTATTGCTGACTCCTGTAGATAGGTTAGAAAGTTGTCAATACTCCTGTAATTACCTGTCTCATTGGAAATCTCGTTTTCTGCACAAGGAATGCAATCAAAGCAGCAGGTAGCCTTGCCTTCTTGGGCAGCTTTCTGGAATCCAAGTCTACAGCTCTCACTGCAAACCGACTGAGGAATCTAAGAGAAGTGGAAGCTGTTAGCAAATGTTTGCATTTTTGTGAAAAATCTGAGTAAATGGAGTATTTCTGAGTATAGTTGAATATTGGTTTGGATACGCTTACACTTACAATTAAAATAATATATTTTGGTATTGCTAATTTTGGCAGCGTTTGGCCTTATGTAATACACTACTAGTCTGAGCTTTTATCTTAATGAAGTTGAGAATGTTGATTGACAACTTCACAGGTCTTGGATTCATTAAAGAAACAAATCTTTGGGCATTTCTGAGCAGAATTTTATAGAAACGTTTTTATGAAGAGAAAAATCACGAAATGGATTCAGTATTTCATTGTTTGCTGTCACAGCAATAATGGAAAGTAGAAAAGGGTAAAAAAACACATTTTTTGATCTCTGATTCTGCTCTGTGAACATGACATCATCACCTCCTCTGGCTCCTGAAACATTTTTCAACAATCTTATAGAGCATGGTCACAGTGTCAGTCAAGACAAACCTGTCCTCCTGTTAGTGGCTTTTGTTGACTATTTACTCCAAGTAGAAAATCAAGTATAACACACACACAAAAACAACAAACACATGCACATGCACATTCATGTGTGCACATGCACACACACACACCATACACATGCACATGCACGTGCATACACACATACATACACACACACACAAACACCTCTGTCATGCCATCCTACCTTTTTAGAGGCTGACAAAAAAGAAAATCTAATCTTACATTTCTCTGACATTTCTTAGGATTTGTAAACAAAAAAAATCATTGTTATGTCAGTGACAATAACATAACAGACACTCAAAGCATAAAATATATGTTTTCAAGGTAATGCCTAGACCACCTAAGAACCACTCCATGGTGGAGAGAGAACCCATGACACCATTGACAATGCTCTTCTGTGATTGCATACAGACATAGCATGGCTGACACTGAGAGGATCTGAATAGCAATAGACAGAAAAATAAACTGAGACTCACAACCAAACATTAGGCACAGCAAAGAGAGCCTTGTCAAAGAGTGGTGTGAGATAAAACATTCAGGAGGGAAAAAGAACTCTAAAAGAAGAACCATAGCCCCAAATAATCTGGGCCCAGATGGGCTAAAGGTGACTGAAGCAGCAACAATGGACCAGGCATGGACTAGGCCTAAACATTCTATACTTATATAGGCATAGGAAGCTTAGACTCCATGTGAGTCACCGACAAATGGGACTGAGGCTGTATCTGATAAGTTCTCCGTAGGATGCCTTTCAATCACCTCACTGTGTTGTGGTTTTCTCTCTAGGACACTGCATAAGAGAAGTATAGAGTACTGCTAAGTGTTGTAACAGATCTCTAGGGTGCGGTTTTCCGCTTTTCTGAGGGGCAGAGGAGGAAGATTGGAAGATGATGGAAGGACAGAGGGGAAGGAAATAAAGAGAGGAATTAGCAGCTACAATTGAGATATGAAGTGAATAATTAAGTCAAATTTTAAAACAAAACAAAAGAAATATGTGATCTTCAATGAGAAAATAAACTTTTCCATTCATCACCAGATAATAAGATAATAGTGTGTGTTGTCTGTTTTTATGTGAAGATTTTATCTGTAGCTATATATTGGCTGGTACAGAATGAGTGTCCAAAGATCATTACATCCTGAAAATTGTTTCTGCTTTTATGAAAACTCAAAGTATAGAGGTAAACATCTACACACCTCTGTAAACCGTGTAGGCCATTGAATCATGTGCTCAGATAAAGAGAGCTACTGTCCAAGGGGAGCACCTGGAGAAAAAGTTCCGACTTCCAAATTTAATCCAAGACCCTTTGGAAAATTCCAAAAGTTGAGAATGTCATACCGTAAATCTAAGTTTTTCCTCCTATCCATTACTATGTGACCTCTTACGTGATTGTTCAGTAGGGTGTTCTTGAGGAAAGGAAAGAAATGAAAGAGATGTAGTCACAGAGGTTGAGGTACAACGGGAATAATAAAAACATTTTAAAATAATATAAAGAATCTAAATGTTTTTAGCAAATTATAATGAATACCTTCTCTAAAAGAGGAATCATTGAGGCTTATTAAATGAAAGATTCTTGGATTAAAGTACATTGAAACTTGAAAATCACATTCTGTTCAAGATAAATCATTGAACTAAATACAGCTAAGTCATCAAAACAGCAAGTGATTTGGATTCAGCTGATTCAAAGTCCTTCGAAAACTAGCGACTCTTATAAACATTTGGAATATGTGTAGGCCTTCCACTCTCAACATGAGGGTCCTGAAGTGTAATGTCAAATTTAAAGTGATCCTTCATAACCCTGCAGTAGTGCTCAGCACCATTTTTACCCTCAAGTTTCTACTGCTCCTACCTCTGCTCTGAAGAGTACATCCTTGCATATTGGCAAGAGATTCCTGGGCAGGAAGGCCATGGTGTAGCTTCCAATTGCCAAGAAGCACAGGTACCCCAGGACAGAATGGAAGGCGACTGCTGAACCTTTGTTGCAGAGAAGGATGATGTGGCCATGTTCAGCATGAGCATCTTGATCAATGAAGGGTGGGGAGGTAAGCAGCCAGATCCAAGAGAGAACAAGTTAAATCAGAGTGCATACGGGAATGATAAAATTAGGGGCCCTTGATACCATTAGCCACCTCACCATTCTAGCTGGAACAGTGACTCTGAATGCAATAACCACTGTAATAGCTTTGGCCAACACTGTGAAGAGACCCACAGTGAACAAAATTCCAAATGCTGTATCCTTCCGGATACATGAGGCTGTGTTGGGCTTTCCAATGAAGAGCAAGGAACTGAGGAAACAGATGATGAGTGTCAATAACAGGGTGTAGCTGAGAGCCCGATTATTGGCCTTGACAATGGGTGTGTCTCTGTGCTTTACAAAGAGTGCAAGAACCACAGCTATGAGAACAGAGAAACACAGTGCTGTGATGGTGAGAGCCATACCTAAGGGGTCACCAAAGGCTAAAAGCTCACAGATTTCTGGAGGCAGTGGTTCTTCTCCAAGTTTGCATAGTGACTCTCTAGACACTTCACACATTGATCCATATCTGCTCAGAATGAGGGTGACTGTGATTCAATCCTCAGTATTTGTCCTTCGCTATAAGTTGTTATACAGCCTTATCTCATTGAAATACTTTTTGATTCGCCTTTTTTATTGTTTCAGAAAATTTGAAATAGTCTGTGAGTAAGTTCAAATCTATGCAGCCATCATTGTCTATGTTCACAAAAATGGAAGCAACCCATTGGTTTTTTCCTTAACTTTGGATCCTTCCCCTGAATTTGCATCTATTTGATAAATCATAAGGTTAGGGGATAATATTGTATAAACAGGATTTCACTCAAACATTACCTTATTAAAATCATGAATTTCTGTACATATATAGTTATCTGTGTATGTATTACAATATATACAATAATATTTGAAATTCATTTCTTATATGGTGTACTAAGCATAGGATCACATATTTACTTACTTACATATAATTCTTTGTGTATACTATTTTGGTTCATATTATGAATGATTTTCAAATAATAAATGCCATTACATCCTTGAATTTTAATCATTCACTAGTAATTTATTGATACATATACATATAGCATGTTTTAACTTACAGGGAGAGAATTCTTGAAATATTTCTAGGTGTTAAAAAGGAATACACAAATACTCTACCCTTCACATTTGCTTCTTGGTCCTCTTTTCCTATTATTCTCTAATGAGAGATAGATAAGGACTTGATATGGGTCAGACAGGATGTGGGGAGGATTAGGGAGGCAGAGGGAGGGGAAAGTTGATTCAGATTATATAGTGTGATAAAAGTCTGCGTTCAAAAAAGGGAGAGACAACGTCTTTAGTCATCAGAAAAATGCTAAACAAAATGACACTGAGATTTCATCTTACATCCATCAGAAGGGCTAAGATCACAAAAGCAGGTGACACCACATGCTGGTGAGGATGTGGAGAAAAAGGAACATTCCTTCATTGCTGGTGGGAATGCAAACTAGTACAACTAATTTGGAAACCTATCTGATGATATCTCAGAAAACAGGAAATAGCGTATCCTCAAGACAAACTATTCTACTCCTCGGAATATACCCAGAAGATGCTCCAGCACACAACAAGGACATATGCTCAACCATGTTCATAGCAGCCTTATTCATAATAGCCAGAACATGGAAACAGCCTATGTGTCTCTCTGTAGAAGAATGGATAAAGAAACTGTGGTACATTTACATTATGGAATACTACTCAGCTATTAAAAACAAGGAATTCCCGAAATTTGTGGACAAATGGATTGAACTAGGAATGATCATAATGAGTGAGTCAACCCAGAAGCAGAGTCAAATGATATATACTCACTTATAACTCGACATTATCCCAAGTGGAATGTCTCATGAAAGTCTTCAATTTCAAGGAAAATGGGATAGAGGTGAAGACATCCTATTGGACCTCTAAGAGAGAAATATAGGAGATAGGGATAGATGGGACCAGAGGGTCCTAGAAACCTACAAGAAGAACACTATGATGGGGGGATCTGGGCCCAGGGGTTCTGCTCAATCTATTGCACCAACCAAGGACAATACATGCAGTCATAATCAAACCCCTACCCACATCTAGCCAATGGACAGGACATTCTCCACAGTCAAGTAGAGAATGGGTACTGACTTTCACATGATCTCTGGTGGCCCATATTTGCCCATGTCCCCTTGATGGGGAGGCCAGATTGCACTCAGGGGAATGATAGCAGACTACCAAGAAGAGACTTGATACCTTACCATCATATTCAGGGAGATGAGGTCCCCCTCAGTCACAGTCATAGGGAAGGGAAAAGGGGTGAAAGCGACAGGGAGAGAGGAATGGGAGGATGCATGGAATGGGATAGTTAATGAGATTTAATATGAATGACTTTATTTTGTAATAAAAAAAATTAATAAAAAAAAAGGAATTCCCAAAAATTGTGGACAAATGGATTGAACTAGAAATGATCATAATGAGTGAGCTAAACCACAAACTGAAAGATTCAAACGGTATATACTCACTTATAACTAGACACTAGCCCAAGGGACATGTCCCTTAAAAGTCTGAATCTACCAAGAAAGTTGGATAGATGTGAGGACATACTTTGGGACTCTAGGTGAGAGAAGAATGGGAGAATGGGGAAATAGAAGGATCCAGTGGGTCCTAGAAACCTACAAATAGAACATTATGATGGGCAGATCTGGACCCTAGGGTTCTGTACAGACTATGGCACCAACCAAGGACAATACGTGCAGTAAGCTTTGAACCCCTACTCAAATCTATCCAAAGGACAGGTCATTCTCTAAGATGAGTGAAGAGTTGGGACTGACTTTCACACGAACTCTGGAGCCCCATATTTGACCAGGTCCCCTTGATTGGAAGACCGATGGCACTCAGGAGAAGGATAGCAGGCTACCAAGAAGGGACTTTATACCCTATGAGCATATACAGGGGGGGAGGTCCCCCTCAGCCACTTTCATAGGAGAGGGGAATAGGGTGAAAGAGGGAGAGAGGGAGGAATTGGAGGATAAAAGGGAACGGATAACAATTGAGATCTAATATGAATGAATTAATAGATAAATAAATTATTAGAAAAACAAAAATAAAAAAGGGAGAGAAAGATTTAAAAAGAACAAATTATATTAACATATTTTTCACTTAAACCAAAGAAACTTAATCAGTAAAGATATAAAATACATGTACTGAAGATATCAAACTCTCCAGTCAAATGCTGTATTAAACGAAGAAAGAAAGAAAAAAAGAAAATCTTTTATCAGGAGTGATCATGAACAAAATTTGAGTATTTCAAAATTTAAGTGAATCCTACATGTGACTGAGCATGCTTTGAAAATACAAAAAATAAAAATGGAGCAGCGATGATTGAGATGTAAAGTGAAAAACTAAATAAAATTTAAAAACAAAAGAAATATGTGAGCATCAATATAATATAAGAATACACTTTTCCATTGATCATTCAGAGAATGTGAACATAGTCTGTGTTGATTGTGTTTATATGAAGATCTTGTCAGTAGCTGAATAATGGCTGGTACTGAATGAGGGTACCAGGATCATTACATCTTCAAAATTGCTTTTGTTTTTATGAACAGTCAAAGTATAGAGAAAAGTCTCTACTCACCCCTGTAAACCTTGTAGGCCATTGAATTATCTGCTCAGATAAAGAGAGCTGTTGTCCAAAAGGACTATAGGGAGAAAAGGTTCCTACTTTCACATTTAATCCAAGACCCTTTGGGAAATTCCAAAAATTGAAAATGTCATACTGTGAATCTAAGTTTTTTCTCCCATCCATTACTATGTGACCTCTCACATGATTGTTCTGTAGGGTGTTCTTGAGGAAAGGAAGGAACTGAAAGAGATGTAGGAACAGAGGTTGACGTACATCTGGAATCCTAAAACCATTTTTAAGTACTACAAAGAATCTAAGTGTTTTTAGCCCATCCTAATGAAAATGCTCTCTAAAAGAGGCATCACTGTGGCTGAGTAAATAAAGGATTCTTGCATTAAAATTCAATAAAGTTTGAAAATCAAATTGTTAGAGAAATCACTGAACTAAACACAGAAAAGTCAGTAACACACCAAGTTATGTGGATTCATCTGATTCAAAGACCTTTGAAAACCTAACCAGTCCTAGAATCTTTTGGAATACATTTAGGCCTTCCATTATTAACCTGAGGGCCCTGAAGTGTAATGTTAACATTAAAGTGATCCCTCATAACCCTGCAGTAGTGCGCAGAAGAATTTTTACCCTTAAGTATCTACTGCTCCTACCTCTGCTCTGAGGAGTACATCCTTGTTTACTGGCAAGTGATTCTAAACCCTGTGATACCCAATTTGAATGCCTTAGGAAATTATGAGATATATAGTGAGAGTTGCTGATATTACAACACATTAGAAAGGATATTACCTGCCTGGGAGAAAATTCCATTCCTTCTCCTCTACCATTTGGTTGTATCTGTATTTGTTGCAGATTCATCTCATGGAGACTGTAGGCCACAGTATGCACAGCATTATATATATTATAACCCTCTTCGCTCATGGTTGTGTCAAAAAGGTGTCTGGGCAGTAACTCCAAAGAAGCATTGGGTTGGCAGTTCTCCAAAAGTTGACAATCAGTCTCAGAGAATGAGCACTTGAAAAACAAATACCAAAGCTTTGGAAGGTAAGTGTCTTCTGTGTACTTTTAGGGATTAACTGTTTGAACAAAATTTGTAAAGTCAACCATCCCTTTATGGTGGTGTGAAAAAATGAGACTCCCATGAAATGACTCTATCATAAAATAATCAGAATTGTTATCAACATCCCACCGAGAGTTCAAGATCCAGACTTTCCATGTCACTAACAGTTGCAGAATGTGTCGCATTAAACCTTGTAAAGAAGTAATGTCCCCATAAATAACTATTACATTTGCTGATGATTCCTGAATATTCACCAGATTTTTCCATACTTCACTGGAAAATGAATTCCAGGTGCCAGGGATCATTTTCAAAAAGGCTATGCAGATGTTCTTACTCTCCATAGCTTCTCTCAACCCTGAGAGAAACTGAGTCCCTCTGTGGTCATCTGGGAGAATGACACCAACCCAGGACCAGTTAAAATGAAGCATCAAAGAAACTATGGCAAGTGACAGAGAAGTGTCTTTGGGGGACATCTGGTAGAGGAATTTAAACTGATCTGGGTCATTTAAGGCAGGATCAAATGGCCCAAAAGTGAGCTGTAGAGGAAAGATGGAAACAAGAGGAAGAGCATTGGCAGCACCTGCATCAAACACAGTATCAGTCCTGAATAAACCAATGTCAACAGTCAGGATGAAGATAGTTTTGTCATATTTTAAAAATCAACACAATATAGAATTTTCCAAAACTGAATTACTGACATGCATCCGGTTTCAGTGACCTACCTGGCCTCATCTACCTCTCCTTTTCTATTTCAAATATTTTAAATATGGATCCATCAAGTACTGTCATGCTTTCCTTTGATAGATGATTTCTCCAGTTGTCCCTATTAACATTTTATGACATCCAATAATGTCAAAAAAAAGGATACTTGACTCCTATTTTCCACACCCGAGTCCTCACCTGAGGTATTTTGTAAACTTGTAACAGATTCCGTATTTGGGCAGATACTGTCATTGATGTTCCTGTGAGTGCAGCAGGTGAAATTCGCTTCCTTACACAGTTGTAATTAAGTAAGGTTTGCCTCATCCTTGTAAGCCAAAAAATGGGAGGAATAAGGATAGTCAATTCAGAAGACGCAGCATTGTAGAGATCAAAGCCCAGAGTTGTGTTGGGTAGAAGATGAAGGTTTCTGTTGACCTCCTCAATGGCAAATACCAGAGCCAGAACAAACTGGTAGTTCTTAAACTTATACCTGCACAGATTTCATAGGTTATACAGGAGGAAAACAAAGATCATAAACCTTCACATTTGATGAAATGGCTATTATAATTCAAGTGCCAATGTTCCTATGAAATAATTATTTCAACATCTTCTCATGAATGACTTGAATTAGCATGGGTATTTTAACTAGATAGGATTACAGTATTTACAGTATTAATACTAATCAGTTATGTTCTCAGTAAATTTAATTTGCTATCATATTACTTTATTTATATTTTATATGTTGAAAAATAAACTGTCCAGTTATAAGAAATTATATTCTGACAAAACATCGGAAGCTGGGTGTGGTGGCGCACGCCTATAATGCCAGCACTCGGGAGGCATAGGCAAGTGGATCGCTATGAGTTCGAGGCCAGCCTGGTCTACAAAGTGAGTCCAGGACAGTCAAGGCTACACAGGGAAACTCTGTCTCAAAAAACCAAAAAAAAAAAAAATCGGAAAAATTGATGTCTGTATCTTGGCCCTTCAATCTGCACAGTTTTGAAGCATCATTATATCTTGATCCAATCAACCAGTTTTTTTGTGATAATATCATGTGTTAAAAACTGCACAAAGTTAATTCAAATCATGTATTGCCACAACTGTAATTTCTATTATATTTTTAGTAAGGTGGCCTCAAAGACACTTGGGAGACCAGGCTTTCCTTGAATTCATCAGGATATTTTTTACTCTCCCTCTCAGTTGCTGAGATGAATTTATATGATTCCATATCAATTTTTTTACATGCTGTGTATTGATGAACTGTGGACATCATGTATGTGGATATGAGTCTCAGTGCAGGTTTAGGTACATGAATTTCAAAAGCTTGAGTGCAAGACAGTGAAGGATATCTAGGGTCAGTCCAAGATGTACACATCATTTCACACAGTGTCTCCTAATCTCTTGTTTAGTTACTTCTCAATTTTAGTCACGTTCCTTTTTATTTTGTTCTGGTTTGTTTTTTCTTCATTATTGTTTGCATCTTTGATTGTTTGTGCTTTCCTACACCTTTTTGAAAATGTTTCCTATTAGGAGGCCTGGTGGCACTCAGAGGAAAGATAATAAGTCACCAAGAAGAGACTCGATACCCTATGAGCATATACAGGGGGAGGAGGTCCCCCTCAGTCACAGACATAGGGGAAGGGAGTAGAGGGGGAAGCGGGAGGGAAGAAAGAAAGGGAGGATACAAGGGATGGGCTAACAATTGAGATGTAATATGAATAAATTAATAAAAAAATAAAAGAAAAAGAAAAAGTTTCCCATTGAGTAAATGGTGGTGTAACATATCTGACCTGAACGCTGGCTCAAACAGCATTATAATGCTTCCTTCCCTCTTCTATATCCCCTTTCCAGGAAGCTACAGAGGTTTTAAATTTGCATGGTCTGAGGTTGTGTCTCTTTTAAACTTAATGGATTTATCTAGAAACTTACATGAAATAAAACAAAACAAGAGATGCTGCCTATGTCATAATTTAAAGCTAATAAGTAAGGATGCAATTGTACTGGGCTGAGTGAAATCATGAAAAACACAATATTTAGCAGCAGTCTGACAGGCCACAAAGACTAAAGTAGGAATGCAGAGACTAGCAATACAAATATTTTAAGTAAAACAATCTATTAGAAAGAATTCTCATATCAACTGGCAGAGTAGGCGACTCAGCAAAATGAGCTGAGAAAGTGGCGCTTTCTTGAATCCTTAATTGCCTCTGCTTCTGGCCTGGAGCCAGTGGCTGCTGTGCCTATTTTTGACTGACATCATGGTTTCCCTCGCGTTTCCTACTCACTGCGTGTGCTTGTGACATTTCATCTGGTCAGTTCTTATCCAGAGGACTTGCTACACATAGTGACAAATGTCTGAACCAAAACAGAAGTCCTGCCAAATGCAGGCAATTAGTTCTCTCATTATTGTCAAAGATCCAGGTTTATAAAATACTCTTCACAACTTATTCTGTTATTATTATATAAATTTGGCTACGAAAGCAAAGGAATGAGACAATTTTGTGGACAATCAGGCAACAAAATTGGCCTCTACTCTTCAATTTGCCTCTATGCCTTACTCTTTTTTCCCATTGCTTATCAGCCAGGATGGAGAGAGGGTGGCTTATTAAGCGTTTCTATTACATTGTCTACTTTTGTAACTAGGAGACTTTTTTAGACACTGTGCAGAGAATCATTGCCAAAGGCCTAATTAAATTTGGAGCCTTAAAAAAAAGAATTCTAATATCAAACACACCAGGCTCCAAAATTAACCAGACCACAAGTCTGTACATATTTGTGAACTTGTATCCAATTAAAATAACCATATGAGTCACATGAAGAAAGTCAAATATCATATATATCTTTCCTATTTAGTCTCTAGAATATATATCAGGAAGGGACAGGATTGGATCCTGCAGAATTTGGTGGTAAGACTCCATTACTCTGGATATTACAAATTTGAATTATTAAACATGGAGAAATCGAGCCATTACTCATCTGGATGCCTGATATTTCCTATCTACATTTCATAGTCCTGAAAGGAGATGCTTGGCATAGTGAGGGAACTTGGGAAGAAAGGGTTTATTTGGTTTCTTTTTGTGGTTATAACTGTGTGAGGAAATATCGTGAAAAAAAAACAAAAACAAAATATGAGGAAATTTTTTATTAGGCTTATACTTCCACATCACAGTCCATCACTGAAAAAAGTAAGTACAGGAACTCAAACAGGGCTAAAATATGGAGGTGAGAGTTGATGTATTTTAATTCCATAAACAAAATAACAAAATTCTTGTGTAAACTCAGAAAAATGTTTAGGATTAAGAGATTGTTAATCTCTCATAGCACAAATAGTGCTTTCCATTTGCAAACTACTTAGATATTATTGTTGACTTTATAAAATATTGAATAATACTTATAGAACACAGTCCTTTCCTTCATCAAGAACAAGAAAGACATTGATAGCTCATAAGAAAATGAAAGTGTGATCTTTTCACATATGGGCATGTTGCTTGATATAGAGAAAATACAGATGTACATAGGTGCCTGAGCTGCTGAGAGTGAAGAGCAAGGAAAAGGGAAGTAACTGAGACATCAGCTATGAGGAACTAAAAGGGCTCCACCCAGCATCCAAAGTCCCCACTCTGCTAGGCTCATGAGATAAATTTGTGATCTTATTTGAAATAAAATATGATCCTCAAGAAATTGAAACTGACTTGAATTTCTGCACTGACGTACAGATTAGTGCATCTAGATATAAAATTTTGGATTTTTGGGCATCTATACTATACTAGTTTCAAATTATTACTTAGTGTACCAATTATTTTAAATGTCTTGTCACCATCACATATCTGATTTTCTTTTACATCTGAACATATTTCTTCCTCCACTGTTCCTGAATTTGTATTTTAAACCTCATTAAGGTATTAACAAATACACAGTAATGTCACTTAGAGTACACTTCACCTTCATAACCCTATTTTCCAACTATCTTTCAACCAAATTTTCATATGTTAATATATTTCCAGGTTCTATTGCATTGTCTCAGGGACTTTTTAATTGATCCACAGAGATCTAGGATGTCTGTATTGGACCAGAACACTTTATTTCCTCTATAAAGAGACACACTTGAACATTTGTTATTAATTTGTCTGAGAAAATCAGAATTTCTGATGTTATTCCTTAACCTTGCATATTTCAGAGAAGCTAAAAACAGTCTTAAGTGTCCATTCTCATATAAAAGGCATATTAACTTGTGCATCCATATAAATAACTAAAAACAATGAAACCTATAAACATTTATATAATCTGTCTGACAATACACAAGGATTAGCAAAGAAATACTGAGATGCAAATAAATGAGATAGATAGAAAAACATATGTGTAAAGAAGAAAGTGCTTTCAAAATTTAATGGTGATAGACCTCCTGTGATATCAGCTGTATGTAACAGAGCTATTATTCCTCACTATAGCTACATTCTAGGCACTTAAGAGACTTTTAATCAGTGGCATCATGTCTTCTGACAAGATCACATTGGACTTAAGAAAGCACAGAAGTACCACTAACGTATCCATGCTCTGAAATAATAACACTGAAAATATTCAAATTATCTGGCATTACAAGCATGAAAAATGAAGATCATGATATTCTGATAACATGTGGGGAAAGCAAAATGAATAACATGAAAATGATCACGTTTCTTTTAAAAGAGGACACATTTGATAATATACTTGACTATACTTGAAAATGGAAAGTGATTGTGGAAAACAGTTTTAATTCTTATATCACTGGTGTTACAGGAACTCTGAACCATAACAATGAGTAATTGTACTTACTGTATAAGAACATCATGGAAATACTCTGTTCCTGTTATAACAGGAATGTTTTTGCTTGTGTAGTAAATATGAAGGGGGAAAAATGCACCAAGTGTCACATCTCCTTCACGGGAAAATCCGTCCTTGATTGTTACATAGCAGTCATTGTCAGTATAGGCACCAACAAATTCTGGAGAATACAGGAGTCCAAAGGTCAAAATCCAGAGCATCCTATCAACACAAGTATATGCCCAGCCATGCGAATAGTGTGTTCGAGTTATCTTTATAAAACTGTGTTTGTTTGGGTAGATACATATCTAACAATGCCCAGCAGGAATATACTCAGCCCAAGTGCTTGTGAACATGTGTGTGCCTCAACTTTGTTAGTGAGTGCAGCAGTTATGATAATCACCCCAAGTTCTTCCTGGCACTTCCTCCACTATCATGGAGAGTTCTGAAACTCTTTGTTCTCTTAGGCTCTGCATCGGAGGCCCTATGTTCTGCCTAAAAACAAGTTGGAAAATATGTTTTGAATCTTCTTCTCTGGGCACAGGAACCATTATTTCAACAAAGAAGATGGACAGCAAGAGCTCAGGGATCAGCGTTCGGGTTGGGCAATTATGGCCGAGTTTGAAGTAAGAAACTTTTCACAACTTTGGCTGATGAAAACATTCTACTTCAGAGGTGGCAACTGTAGACGAATTGGGAGAAGGGCTGGAAATACCCATGCCATGCACACACACAAAAAAAAATAAAGTGGACCATGCTTTTCCAAACCACGTCAACTGATGGAATCAACTCTTCCTACTGACTCTGAGTGTTTCTGAATTTTTATATGATACATAAATCTGTTTCTGCAACACATTATGATGTCTTCACCCAACAGAATCAGCTTATTTCCCACTTTGACAAAGCCAATAGTCCTGATGCTTTCCTCATGACTTAATTTCAGAGCAAATATCAATTCCTTCCTTTATAGTCTGAGATTTAAACTTCTCAACGTCTACTCTTTTCTTTGATCCTGTGTGAGTCTTTGTGTAGACATGCCTTTATGATCCATCCCTGAATCTAGAGCTGTCCTTTCACCTAATATATTGAAAGAAGTTATCCTGAGCAAGGATCTGTTTCCTAGTCACCAAGAGTTTAGGGAAATGAAGGTACTGTGTATTTTGATATGGTAATGAAAGGATGCTAGCTAAATTAATAGACTCCACTAAGAAAGGAAGGGTGAGTAGAATGAAAAAAAATCAGATGAAACAACAATAAAAAGTATCAATGATAAGGTGTGTTAGGAGGTCAGACTATAGATTGGTGGGACTTTTTTTTTTGTTGTTGTTCAGATTAAGAAGATGAAAAGAGCTCATCATAGCCAGATCCTGCTATTATAAGTCTGTAGGCAATGAAAAGTCAGAGTGAAACCTGCTTCTCAGTAATTCAGAGTTCAGTCCAATTGTTGGGAATAAGGAAAAGCTCCATGTCAATCAACTAAACGGTGCTCCTCCCTTAGAGACATAGTATTAAATCTGAAGAAGAGGAAGTTAGTTGAAAAATTCCTCCAGAAGATTCTTTGATTCAGGTTAAGCATGGGATTTAAACAGGTGCTATTGGGGAATGTCCAAGTAAGAGGACTGGACATTTATTAAATATTGTTGTCCTTGACTGTCTCTGTCAAAAAATAATTGTTACAATATCTGAAGTGAGGGATTCTGAAAATGTAATCTATTTCTGTTCCTGGATTCATAATGCAAGAAAAACATAAGAGACAGAAAACAAGGTTCTCAGAAGAACATAAGGATGAATAGTGAAGAAAAATAAGTTAGTTAGTAAACATATAGACAGTAATGTGAAAATGGGTTTGTCCCTGCTTTTAAGGTGTAACTAAGTAGCCCTGAGTCCTATGGCCTCATGTGTTACTAGGACATCCGACTATATTAAAACTCTAATTACTTTCACTCTCATAGTTTCAGAGTCATGAAAATAACTTAAATTTTTAAATCTGTTCTTCCTTTCAACATGTATTACTCTAACTCTCACTCAAAACTTGTGCAACCACAGACCATGCAGCAATGATAACTGGCAGAACCGAGAGTTCTGTAGGCATCACAAATGACCCAAGGTCACATATGCCTGCAAGAAGCCTTACTAACATCCTTTGGTTTCCTTATGCACATTGAAACCCAACACCACTCCACACTGCCATAAGAAACTCACTGGGAATTATTTTACCTAACTGTTGGAAGACCTGTGCGGTTGCCATAATAAGGTCAGGGTCAAAGGTGTATTTTCATATATTACACAGAGTAAATCGAGGCACCATCATTATTGCTGGAGAACGGTTTCATCATTTTAAAGTCACAGGCTGCTCTTCCAAAAGACTTGGGATATATTCACAGCACTTACAAGTGGCTCACAACTTTCTGTAAGTACACTTCCATGGAAACTCATGACTGTTTCTGGCCTCTACAGATAACAGGCATTCATATCATGCACAGATATACATGTCAGAAAACACAAATACACATAAAAATAGTAAAAACACATTGCCCCATTCTGAACACTGTGAATACTTCTGGTGAAAGATCAAAGGTGATTTGAGGAAAAAATATTTCCAGCAAACCAGCTCGCAATGGGAAAATCCCAATGCAGAAATCTTTCTACTAATAAGATAATTTCAAACACATGAACAAACCAGGTAACATATCTTCTCCAAAATTTCAAATCTCATGGGAGGGAACCCCTAGAAAATGACATACAAGACATTAAGAGCAAAGAAGTCAAAAGAATGATGATAAATATGGTCAAAGTTCTTGAAGAACACTAATACAAAGAAAATTCAATTGGGAAATCTCTCCAGGAAAAGAAAATAGAGTTTGAATTTTTTAAGAAAACCCAATATGTAACAATAGTTGAAAGGAAAAAGCAATAAACCAAATATAACCCTTAGCCTGAGGCCACACTAACAGCATTGAGAATTGAGGATAAAGGAATAAGTAGGAAATTTTAGTCTCTCACAAGAAAAGTAATTCTCCATGCACTATTATAGTTAAAGCATTAGAGACTCAAAGATTTTAAAAGATATTGAAAGTTGCCTTGAGAAATATCAAGTAACTTAAAGTACCAAGCCAATTACAATAATAGGAGACTGTTTGACAGAAACTTTAAACTCTGAAGGAAGGACAAGGATGGACTTTAACTCCTGAAACATCATACCATATTTTAGACTGTAAGGCTCAGAAAAGGTATGTGTTAAAAATGAAGGCAGAATAAGCTTTTATGAAAAAAGCATATTAAAAGAGTTTATGTGTGCAAAAACAGTTCTACAGAGAAATATAGAATGACTTCAATCTGAAGAAGAGAATAAACACATCTAAGATGCCAGAAAGGTACTAATAAACATTGCAAGTACAATGTTTGCTTACCAAAATAGATTCAAGAAAACAGCATGAAATCAAGAAAATGACAAGAATCAACACAAATCTTTCAATAATCACTACATTACTTGTCTCAGTATCTCAATGGGAACACACAGAGTACCAGATTGAATAAGAAAGATGATTCATATGTTTCCTGACTCTAACAAGCTCACATCAACATCAAACATAGACACTTGCGTGTGGTATTAGCTTCAAGTGGATCCCAAGAATGTAGAAACAGAAAATTACCATGTATATAGGTATTCTGATGGCTAACAAAATATACTTCAGGCCAAAAGTTGTCAGTAGATTGAAGGGGAGAGTCTTCCTAATTACCAAGAAAATTCCACCAACAAGAAATTACAAACCTAAGATTACACGTACCAAACAGAACTGCACGCAACTTCATAAAAGAAACAAAATTAGATAGGAAACAACAGATTGACCTCCAACATAGTGATAATCAATAATCCACTTCTGCCAATAAAAAGGTTATCTGAAAATGAAATAACCTGAAGAACCCTGGAGTTAAAAAACATCATAAGTCAAAAGTACCTAACAGATACAAGAAATACATTTAGAACTTGGAGTAAAACAGAAGACGGAAAGACTATATGCTGATGGATTCACAAGAACAACCATGTGAAAATGTATTCCCTACCAAAATCTAGCTATATATTTGATGAAATATCTACCATATTTCCAAAACAATTTCTCAAAGAAACAAAATATATTGATGAAGTCCATACTTAAATAGAAAATACCCTGAATCACAAAAACTATCCTTCATAACAAAAATGCTTCTGGAGATATCTCTATTCCATGTCTCAAGTTATATTGTGGAGCTAAATTTATTAAACAGTATGATACTGGCTTAACAATGGGCTCACTGAATATTGGAATAGAACTGAAGATTCACACACAAAACTTCACTCCTTACAGACATATGAGCTTTGAAATATAAGCTGATGTATTAAAGACAGCCTCTTCAATAATATTTGTTAAACTACACACATAATCATAAAAATGAAAATACATCTAGATCTCTCAGATTCACAACACTCAACCCCAGAAGTATCAAAGAATAATTTCAATTCAAAATTTTTATTATAATTTATTCATATTACATCCCTATTTTTATCCCCTCACTTGAATCTTCCCATTCAAACCCTCTCTCCCTCTTCAGTCCTATTCCCATATCCTAGACCTCTCCCTGGGGTCCCTTCTTCCTCACAATCTTACCATATCCTATCAGGTTTCATCCAGATAGCCTCCTTCCTCTTCCTATGTGTGACTTCATGGTCTCCCCACCGAGGGCAATTTATCAATCAGGAGCACCAGAGTCATATCAGAGGCAGTCCCCACTCCCTGCACAAAGATAGAGAATGACTGTACATTGGTTATATCTGAACAGGGGTCTAGATTCAGTGCATGCGTTGTCCTAAGTTGATGCAACAGTTTGTGCAGGGCTGCGTCATGGTCCACATCCTCAGTTGTGATGGTCTCTATGTGGGGCATCTGAAGCTTCTGGGAGCTGCCATACTCCCATTCTTCCATACCACTCTCAGCACTCCACACAGATTGCTGCAGCATGTCCCAGAATTTGTTCAAATCCTATGATGGGTAGAATCACTCAGAAGACATCTATCTTGGACTAATATCCACTTATAAGTGAGGGTCTACCACGCATATCTTTATGGGTCTGGGTTAAGTCACTCATAGTTCTTCATCCTTTCTTCAATTTAAAGGTATCTAGGTTGTTTCCCGGTTCTAGCATTTACAAATAAAGTTGCCATGAACATAGCTGAGCAAATGTCCTTGCTGTATGCTGCAGTATCTTTCAGGCATATGCCCAAGAGTGATAGCTGGGTCTTGTGTTAACACTATTCCCAGGTTTCTGAGAAAGCATCATGTTGATTTCCAAAGTGCTTGTAAAAGTTTGCACTCTCACCAGCAGTAGAGGAGTGTTTCCCTGTTTCCACATCCTTGTCAGTGTGTGCTGTCACTTGAATTTTTAATCTTAGCCATTCTGGTATGTGTACGATGGAACCTAAGAGTCCTTTTGATTTGCATTTCCCTGAAAACTAAGAACGCTCAGCATTTCTTCAAGTGTTTGCTGACCACTTGATATTTCTCTGTTTAACTCTGTACATCATTTTTTAACTTGATAATTCTCTTTGATGTTGTTTATTTTCTTCAGTTCTTTATATATATTGGATATTAGCCCTTTGTTAGATGTAGGCCTAGTGAATACCTTTCCCCAGGCTGTAGGCTATTGCTCTGTTCTGTTGACAGTATCCTTTACCTTACAGAAGATTTTAGTTTTCCTGAGGTCCAATTAATTGATTGCTGATCTTATTGCCTGAGCTACTGGTGTTCTGTCAGGACGTTGTCTCCTATGCCAATGAGATCAAAGATATATCCCACTTTTTCTTCTAACAGATTTAATGTGTCTGGTTTTAAGTTAAGGTCTTTAATCCATTTGGAAACTAGTTTTGTTCAGGGTGATCAATATGGCTTTATTTACACTTTCTTACATGTAGACATCCAGTTAGAACAGCGAGCACCAAGTAAGAGAAGGATTTGTATGAAAAAACCAAAAGACTCTGAAGAAATAAATTG
Source organism: Acomys percivali (assembly GCA_907169655.1). Lineage (NCBI taxonomy): Eukaryota > Metazoa > Chordata > Mammalia > Rodentia > Muridae > Acomys > Acomys percivali. Next base: position 25,133 of record CAJRSG010000296.1, read on the forward strand.
AAGATTTCAAAAGGTGGAAATGTCTCCAATGCTCTGGATTGGGAAGATCTACATAGTAAAAATATCTATTTTACCAAAAGAAATCTACAGAATCATTGCAATCACTATCAAAATACCTAAACAATGTTTTATAGACCTTGAAAGATCAATTCTCAAGTTCAAATGAAAAAAAATCCTTGTTTTACTTAGTCACTTTGAGTTAGAGTTTTCCTTCCTGTAACATCTGTAGGGATGGATTTGTGGTTAGCTACTGTTTGAATTTGTTTTATCATGAAATATCTTGTTTTCTCCATCAATGCTTATTGGAAGGTTTGCTGGGTATAGTAATCTGTACCAACATCTGTGGTCTCTTAGGCTTTGCAAGACCTCTGCCTAGGCTCTTCTGACTTTAATGGTGTCTTCTGAAGTCATGTGTCACTCTTAGATGCTACTGGGTCTTTTTCCCTTTCTGGTTTTAATATTTTTCTTTGTTCTGTACATTTTTTGTTTTATTACGTGTCAGGAGGATTTTTCTGGTCTATTTTATTTGGTGTTCTGTGGGCAGCTTCTATGGCTTCTCCAAGGTCCTCAATCTGTTTGAGTGCACTTTCCTTTATTTGTTTTACTTGTTTCCTCAATTACAATCTTCATTAGGAAATATATGAGGTCATTTTCTTGTACTACAGTGGTGTTTGAATATCCAGAGTTGATTGCTTTGGGATACCTGGGTGCTGAGATGCCATACTACCTTGACTATTGTTTGTGTTTTTTCTGTTGATCTTTAGTCATCTTGTTTCAGAAGTTGGATGGTAGGTCTGGTGTGCTTCATTGGACATTGACAGCAGTTCATATCTGAGTGGCTATAGGATGAGAACCCTCACCTCTGGGCATCAGTGCACTCCTCCTGAATCATTAAGGAGACTTATATTCAGATTTGGATGACTTTGCTCCACACACTTGGGCTGCCCACTGGGATAGCATACACTGATGCTGGTGCTATGCAGTCCAGTATGTAGTCCAAAAGAATGTAGATACAGGCTGCTATCCTGCATTCGACTGAGTTTTATATAACCTGCCCATGGCCACCAGGGCCCTTGAGCCTTGGTTCAGTCCTCAAGATAGCGCTGGTGCAGTGTGCTAGAATGCAGTGTTTGGATGGCCTTTCGAGGCCATGTCCACACCTACATGGGTCCTGGGTCCCTTGGTGGACAGGCAGGGAGATCCAAAGTCACATCTATCCAATATCGATACTCTGGGGTCCTCCCCCATTGGCCAGCAGGCACTGACTCTGGTTTCCTCTAGACAAAAATACTGTCAAAGTCCAGGTACATCCCAATTAGCTTGCATTTGCCTCAGCGTTGGTGAGCTTGCCCGTGTCTGCACAGAACCTGGGGTTTTCTATAGACTGTTGCATGGGCTCAGCTCAGATCTACACATTCTCCAGAGTTCACTCCTGGGACACCAGCTCCAGATACTGGCACTTCACCTTCCACAGTCCAGAACCAGGTACAGAGTCTGAGATATAGAGCTCAAATGCAGCTCAAAGACAGATAGGCATCCAGACTCTAGATACTGGGCACCCATCATATTGGGCTAGTTAGATGACCAGAGGCCAGACCCAACTGTGCTCTGCACCATGTGGACCCCTCTCACCAACAGCTCTCAGGACTTGTGTGTAGCTCTCAGCCCAGTCCCTAGACTCTGTCCTGCCAATCAGATGCAATAAGTGGTCAGCACTCCTGTTTGGGTCCCACAAGAGATAACTTTTTCAACAGATCATCAACAGGCCAGGCTATAAAATCAACAACTAATAAATGGGACCTCATGAAACTGAAATGATTCTATGAAAAAAGGACACTGTCAATAGAACAAAAAAAAAAACACTAGGAAAAGATGTAAAAAACTGTATATTCTCCTTTTGTTTGTTTTTTGTTTTTTGAGACAAGTTTGCTCAGAGGGGCCCTGGATGTTCTGGACCTCACTTGTAGAGCAGGTTGGCCTCAAATTCATTTCAATCCACCTGCATCTGTCTCCCAAGTGCTGGGATTAAACGCATGCACCACCACACACAGCACCAACCATTCTAAAGAAAGCGAATATCAAAACTCATGAATCATAACACCACAATACCACATAATACCATCTAAGTGCGGTACAGAGCTAAAAAGACAATCCTCAACAACAGGAATATCAAATAGTGGAGAAACAGTGAAGGAAAGGATCAAGGTCCTTAGTCATCAAGGAAATGCAAATCCAAACAACTCTGAGAGTCTCTATTACTCCTGTCAGAATGGCTTAGATTAAGACTCAAGTGACAGCATATGCTGGTGAGGATGTGGAGAAAGGGGAACACTCTTCCATTGCAGTTGGGAATGCAACCTGCAAATCAAACTGACATATTCTCAGAACACTGAGAGTAGATCTACCCCAATACCTAGTTGTACCAGTCTTTGGTATACACGAAGAAGACACTCTACCATACAACAAAGACATTTGCTGAACTATGTTGCTACATATTTTATCCATAATAGGCAGAATTTGGAAACAACCAAGATGTCCCTGAAACAAAGGATGCATTAAGAAATTATGGTAAACTTACACATAACTCTACCTTGATAAAGAAGGAATCTTGAAATTTGCAGGCAAATGTACAGAACTAGAAAAGATCATCCAGAGTGTTGTAACCCCCGAACCTGTAAGACAAACATTGTACATACTTACATATAAGCAGATATAGATATAGATATATAGATATATAGATATATAGATATATCTCACAGAATATCCATGATACAACCCAAAGATGTAAAGAAACTAAATAACAAGGAGGCCCCTAGGGGATGTTGCTTAATTCACATTTAGAAGGGCAAATAGAGTAGATACACTAAAAGTTTGAAGAGAGTGAATAGGATGGGAGTCTAACTTAGATGTCTTCTGAAAGAATTCACACAGCAGTGCATCAATGCAGATGCTAAGACTCACAGCAGAGCAATGGGCATTATACGAAAGTGTGTATGAAACCAAAAACAGACAGAATCTTCATAAGGAAACCAAGAAAAAAAGAAATTCTGCATTCGGAGGGGCCTTCAGAGACTGATGCACCAACAAAAAGGATGCATGGTGAGAACTTTGAACCCTGTTCACATGTAGCCAATGGGCAGCTCTGTCTCCATGAGGCTTCCCTAGTAAGAGGTACAGAGGCTATTTCTGACATGGACCATGGTACCCAATATTTGATCACTTCCCCTGGCAGAGCAGCCTTGCCAGGCCATAAATGAAGAGGATACAGGTTGTACCAAGGAGACCTGGTAGGCTGGAATCAGATGGTAGGGGAACAAAGACTTTGAAGAGCCTCCACTTGCCACCTGCTTCATGACTCACAAGATCTAGTGCCACAGGAGTAGGAGATATTCCATGCCTTGATGGCCATCAAAACTCTTTCAAATTGAACATGAGCATGAGAGTTGGGCCTGCTCTAATGATACGGGAGTAGGAAAGGCAGTCCAACTCTGAGAATATGGGAGTGGGAGAGCTAGCCCTGCCATGATGACACCAGATTGGGAGAGTGGGCCCTGCCCTGAGGACTCCAGAACAGGACAGAAAGCCATGCCGTGGCAACACCAAGCCCTGCCCTGATGATATGGGGGCAGGTGAGCTGGCCCTGCCCTGTGGATGCAGGAGTAGGAGAGCAGGACAGGCCCTGAGAACAAGGGATCGTCCCTACTCCAGGCCTCTATGTCATTGTCGCTAGAACTACTCCCCCATGGATGACCTGCTGGAACACGTAAAGGGGAAGGATTTGCAGATTCATAGATTAAGAATCTCCTTGACAAGACAACAAAGGAATATGCCACAGCAGTCTCAGTGAGGATCCTGTAAAGATAGTGTAGCACCCAAATCAGATCCATGATTCATAGCAATGAACATTGGAAAGTAAAAATATGTGGACAAAATACTATACTGCATGATCCACTACTGCTTCTGTGACAAGATATTTGTTTGTTTTAAATTGGTGGGGACAGGTTGACATGGCAGAGGGTGGATATGAGGGGTTGGAGAAAGGAGAGGTATTTTGGTGCGTAACATATAAATCATAGACATTCAATAAAAGTATAGAAAACAAAAATAAATAATTTTAGTTTATTACAATGATGAATAAAACTTCAATGTAATTTTCCTTTGCATTTTAGTAACTCCATCTTCTATAATATCTTTTCTTCATACTGTTTGCTTCTGCTTCAATGCATTGTGCTCATAAAAACTCATGAACAACCTGAATAATCACATCTGCCTTCAGAGCTCTGTATATCTAAAAGCTGCCAATTACAAATTTTGTAGAACTACAAAATAAGATACTTAATTTTTTTCTGCATTTAGCAAAATTATAATATTTGAAAATATGATATCCTACATTCTTTCTGAATCATGAAATTTCTTCTCTAAATTCACTAAAAACCAAGAACCTGGAAAACTGATGTATGAGAAACAATATGCTGCCAAAATTTTCAATTTACACAGTAGAACATAACAGAAACTTCTGGTGTTCAAAAATAAACAAGTAAGTTACATGAATTTTAATGGGTTTTAATCAACGAAGGATCACAAAAATACAACATGTCTAAACATGATGATACATTTTAAGTACCAGCATTTTGTGGACAGGGAAAGACAAATATCCATGAGTTTATTCCACACTGTTATACTTAAGGGGCTGAAGACTAACAAAATATACATAGTGAAATTATATTACAGAAGAAAATGATAACATGGATATTAAATATGAAAACAGTCATATTTCTAGTGCAAAGAGACTTGAGTACATTTGAATGAGGACTCATGAACACTCATACTCTTATATGATTATACTTGAATAAGACATATAGACAGGGGTGGCATTGGTTTCAATCATTGTCTTTAATTTACTAACATAGATTAATATTAATTTTTAACTTAATGTTAAATGACGATTTCTTCTTGAATGTATTTTCTGCCTGATGTCAACACTGCAGTTCTTATCAGGCCTTAACAAAATAATGTAGCACTTGGGGACAAAAATCAAGCCAAGGAGTGCTGAACTGGAAGCCAAGATAGAGAAAACTTCCATAGCCACCATGACCTTCCCCTTCATACTGTGGTAGACAGGAAGGAAGGTGACCCAGACACAGAAGAATACCTGCATACTGAATGACAGAAACTTGGCTTCATTGAATGTATCAGGCAGATTCCTGGACAGGAAGGCCATGGTGTAGCTCCCAAGTGCCAAGAAGCACAGGTACCCCAGGACACAGTGGAAGGCAACTGCTGAACCTTTGTTGCACAGAAGGACTATGTGGCCATGTTCAGCATGAGCATCTTGATCAATGAAGGGTGGACTTGTAAATAACCAGATCCCACAGAGAACAAGTTCAATCAGAGTGCATACGGGAATGATAAAATTAGGGGCCCTTGATACCATTAGCCACCTCACCATTCTAGCTGGAACAGTGACTCTGAATGCAATAACCACTGTAATAGCTTTGGCCAACACTGTGGAGAGAGCCACAGTGAACCAAATTCCAAATGCTGTCTCCTGCAGGATGCACGAGGCTGTGTTGGGCTTTCCAATGAAGAGCAAGGAACTGAGGAAACAGACGATGAGTGTCAATAACAGGGTGTAGCTGAGAGCCCGATTATTGGCCTTGACAATGGGTGTGTCTCTGTGCTTTACAAAGACTGCAAGAACCACAGCTGTGAGAACAGAGAAACACAGTGCTGTGATGGTGAGAGCCATACCTAAGGGGTCATCAAAGGTCAAAAAGCTCACAGATTTCTGGATGCAGTGGTTCTTCTCCAAGTTTGCATAGTGACTTTCTGGACACTTCACACACTGATCCATATCTGTTCAAAAATGAAGGTGATTGTGAGTCATTCCTCAGGACTTCTCTTTCACAGCAAGGTCTTACTCCACCATAGCTTAGTGAAATACTTTCTGACTCACCTTCCTGTATTGTGTCAGAAAAATTTAAATAGTCTGTGAGTAAGTTCAAATCTATGCAGCCATCTTTGGCTATGTTGACCAAAATGGAAGAATCGCAGTGGTGTTTTTTCTAACCTTTGTAACCTTTCCTGAATTTGTAACTCTATTGCATCTATTTGGTAAGTCATAAGATTACAGAACAATATTGTGTAAACATGATTTCACTCAGATACTACCTTATTAAAATCACTAATTTCTGTGTATATATATATATTTGTGTGTATTAAAATATAGAAAATATCCTTGAAAACCATCTTACATGGTGTTGTAAGCATTGGTCACATATTTCCTTATTTCCAAGAACTCCTTTGTGTACACTACTTTGGTTCTTTGTATGTATGATTTTGAAATAATCCATACCATTACATCCTTGAATTTCAAACCTATCACTAGTAGTTTGTTGATATACATAGTTATAGCATTATATTTTAACATATAGGGAGAGAATTCTTGGGATATTTAAAGGTACTGAAAAAGAATACTTGAATATTCTGCTCGTAACATTTATTACACTTATCTTGAATTTTAAAAAAAAAAACACTTCACTGGGTGTGGTTGTGCATGACTTAAATCAGAGCATTTGGGTGCCAGAGGTAGGTGGATCATTCTGAGTTCCAGGTCAGCATGGTCTACAAAGTGAGTCCCAGACAGCAAAAGCTACACAGAGAAACCCTATCTGGAAGAAAAAACAAAAATGATACAAAGAAAAAACAAAAAGAAATACATACACCATGGTGTATAACAAAATATTTCTGTTACATTAAATCATTGTGTGTATGAAAACTATCACCTCATCAAAGAATGTTCTTTGTTTTACAAAATGCACTAAATGTTTATCAAGTTTATTGTCAGGAGAATCAAATCTCTATTTTGGTAGAATGGTTGCTTTTCTGTATTGATTATTGAACCATAATAATTTTTCTCAATATATTCTCAAGCTAATCACACACAGAGTATTTCATTGCTTCTGTTACATGTGTTTTGTTGTTGCTTTTCTGTTCTACAGTGTGTGCATTAAGTGTAGAATTCCAACTCTGACTTATTTAAGTCCATGATATATGTTTCATTAACTGATCACATATAAGTGGTCAGCCCATTTTGACTTACATATATTTTCAAAATATAGTTACAAACAAAAAACTATGTAGGTTATTGTATTCATGACTGTGGTATTCTAACTGTGCGAACTGAATGTATTGATGGACTTAGCATATAGGTAAAGTGCAGGGGACTGATATCTATCAAAAGATTACTGCTATAAACACACATGAAATTTCATGGTCTGGGTGGGGTATATCACAATGTACAATTTGATGCTCCAATTTAGCTTCATCTGCTTACTGTAAAACAACTTTCTAAATGTTTGTTTTTTACAGAGGTACAAGTAACTCTCTCATTAAAACTCAAAGAAACCTTTCTTTATGGAGACTGTGGTAATCTAAGAATCTTTCGATGATCCTAAGAATAAGTGATGCTTTAATGCCTATCCGTAAAGGACTTACAAAACACTTATTTCAACACTCACGAAATATAATGGAAATGAAGGCAAAATGATTGCAAGGTGAAAGCTTCAAAATTTTTCCTTCTGGAAAACATGTGCATTACACTGAGGAACTCTCAATAACTGTGCATAAGTTCACTGGTTGGTTCTGAATAAGGATGAGATGAGGAAGAATGAGGGAATTATCTTCTCCTTCCCTGCTAAACTATATTCCACTTGTATAACAATTGTTGAGTATATCCAGCTCCAAGGTACAATCCAAGTTCAACAAACAAGAAAATGTCAGAGATTGAACAAAATATGTCCCCCAGAAAAGTGAAAACAATCATGAAACATGTAAAGAGATAATTAAGACTGAGATGAGTATTAAAGATCTTGGAGGGGGCTCATACCTGGGATATATCAAGGATATTTGGGAAATTGTAAAATACTGAACTAGACAAAAATAAACAAAGTAGAGGTTATGTCTGCTAGAAAACCATCTGCCTTGCCTAGACAGCATTTCCTCTCTCTGTTCTTGCAGACCCTATCCCATAATATCATCCTCAGTGCTATAACAGAACATCAAATACAGACTTCCTGTGTCCCTGCCCTAATTTATGGATCTCACAGATCATCCTCTACTACTCTTACACTTGCACTCATCACTATATTCTACGTTCCAACTCAAGCAGGCAACCCCTTCTGCATCACAGGCCACACATACGAGAAAATGAGGTAGGGTGCCTACAGGCATTCTCCTTTCTCTGTTTTCCTTGAATGAATGCCTCCTCATTCTGGACTCTGCAACAGTACAGCCTTGTAAGACATTAGGGTCCCTGTGGATTTCACAATTCTTCCCCTTTTAATATTTTGTTCTCCACTTGTTGCTTTCTCAGACAACTTCAGAAGGAACCTTCTCCTGAAGACATGCTCCTCTCAGGGGGAAAAGGAGGCTAAAGCCAACTGACAGCTCTCACTCCTACTGTTCCTGAAATCCAATGCCACAGACTTTATTCCAATTCTCTAGGAGAAAACTTTTGTCTCACTTTCTTTTATCACAGCATCTGTAACAGATCACAACATCCTTCTTGTCCAAGTTCTCTTCCCCCAACTCATTCTACTAGGCCAACTCCTAATCACAGCAGGTATTCCTCATGAACACACCAGCTGAGAAATCATGTAAAACAATTGACACACAGACATCATACTCTTCAAAACATCCAGAGAACAATGAAAAAAACATCAACCCAACAAAAACAAATTTCTAGAAATCAAGTCCACTGAAGGACTGAGAGTGAGGGGTGTCAGTACATCATTCGCATTAATGGATATCTCATCTAGACAAAAACTAAACAGAGAAATACTGGCGCTTACATATTTTAAACCAAAAGGACTTAACCTGTTTACAGCAAAGTTTGCCCAAACACAAAAGGATATACCTTCCACTCAGCACCTCATGGACATTCTCCAAAACTACCCACATACTCAGACATAAAACATGTCTAAACAGACACAAGAAAATTAAATTAAAATAACTCCCCGCATCTCATAAGACTATTTCTGATTAAACTGGACTACAACAACAGATAAAACAGGTGAGTGAGCTTACTAACTCATGAAAGCTGAACAACAATCACAACTATCTACTGAACAAAAGAGCAGGCTAAGGCATAAAGAGCCAGGTATAGTGGTATAAGCCTGTAATTCAAACACTCAGGGAAGCATGGTCTGGTAGATCTCTCTGAGTAGGAATCCAGCCTGTCTACAAAGTGAGTATAGGACAGTCAAAGATATATAGAGAAATATTGTCTTGAAATGTCAAAAAAGGACGTAAAAAAGAACGAAATTGATGATCTTTTTAGAATTCAATGAAAATGAAAACACAGCATACCAAATTTTTGCACACAATAAATTTGTTACAAAGAGAAATGTCCACAGGTCTTGGTGTCTACATAAAAAAAAAATTGAAGGCATCTTAAACTAAGAACTTAACAGAACACCCAAAAGCTCTAGAACAAAAAATGTAATCACACCCAAGAGGAGTAGATGGCAACAAATAATAAAACTCAGGACTCAAAACAATAAAATAGAAACAAAGAGAACAATAAAAAGAACTAATGGAACAAATAGTTGGTTCTTTGAGAAAAGATCAACAAATTCTTATCCAAATAGACTGTGAGGTGGAGAAAAGATAAAAATTAACAAAATCAGAAACAAATAGTAAGACATAACAACAGACATTGAGGAAATTCAGACAATAAGAGATATTTAAAAAACCTGTACTCCACAAAATTCAGACAATTTTGTCATTATCTATTACATATCAAAGTGAAATCAGGATGAAATGAATGATTTATATAGACCAGTCTGTCACAGAAAAATAGTAGCAGTCACTAAAGCCTCCTAAACAAAAACTGCCCAGGGCAAGATGGTTTTAGTGCAAAATTCACCATGATTTTCAAGGATAATTTAAGACCAATACTCTCTACATTATTCCATAAGAAGAAAAATTCCCAATTAACTTATGAGGCCATAGTCAGTCTTTCTCCCACAGATTGGAGAATGGCTCAGTATACAAAACTGAGCATTGAAAACCATCATGTAAGCAAGGTGAAAAAATAAATGATCATCACCAGAAATACAGAAACGTGCTTTGACAAATATCCAACACACCTTCAAGATAAGATTAAGAATGCAAGGGGCATGTTTAAACACAATGAACACAATTTACAGAAAAACTATAGCAAGCAACAAATTAAATGTAGGGAAACTTAATGTAATTTCATTAAACTTGATATCAAAACCAGAAACAGAAGGAATGCAGCAATATTCAATCTATGAACCCATAGTCACCCTGACACCTAAACAAAAGAAAATTCCAATATGGAAGAAAATGTTAGATTAGTTAAACTTATGATCACAGGCACAAACGTAGGCAATAAAATCGCACAAACAGAATGGCATATCAAAAATATCATGCACCATGATCAAGTAGGCTTCATTTCAGGCTTGTAGGCATAATTCAACATACAAAAATCCTTCAATTTGTTCCATCATAAGCAAAATGAAAGAAAACAATTACATGAACATCCTAATAGATGCTGAAAAGCTTTTGACAAAATCCAGCACTCCTTTGTGTTAATAGTCTTAGTATGATCATGGATACAAGGTGCATAACTAAGCACAATAAAAGTACTATACAGCAAGCCAATAGCCAACATAAAATAAATGGAAAGAAACATAAAGGAATTTCACTAATTCAGAGACAAGACAAAGCAGTCCACTTTCTCAGGATCTACTCAAGGCAGTACTTGAAATTTTATCTAGAGCAATAAGACCACTAACAGATATCAAGGGGATAGACAGTGGAAGGAATGAAGTCAAAGTATCCCTGTTTGCAGAGAATATGATAGTATACATAAGTGATCCCCAAAATTATGCAAGAGAACTCCTATGGCATATAAACACCATCAGAACGTGACTCGTTATTAAATTAATTCAAAAAATTAGTAATGCTACTTCATACAAATGACAAAAAAGCTGAGAAAGAAATGAGGGAAACAATACCCTTCACAATATCCACAGATAATATAAAGTGTCTTGGTGTACCTCAACCTAGTAAATGCATGACGTATATGACTAGAACATCAACTTTCTGACGGAAATTTTGAAGAAAACCTCATAAAATGGAAAGATATCCCATGCTTGTGCATAAACATTATTAACATAGTAAAAATTGCCACCTTATCAAAAGCAATCTACAGATTGAATGCAATTACCGTCAGCTTCAAACACAATTTTTTACATAACTTGAAAGATAAATTCTCCACTTTCCATTGAAATATGAAAACCTCAGGATAGCTAAAGCAATTCTTTACAACAAAAGTATTTCTGTGATGTCAACATCTCAGAGATGGCTCAGTTTTCTTTGAGTAGAGAGTTGTTCAGTTTCAAGGTGTATTTTGCCTTTTTGTTGTTTCTGTCATCATTTAAGTCCAGCTTTTGTTCATGGTGATATGATAAGGGATTATTTCAATTTTCTCATATCTGTTTAGGCTTGATATGTGACCATTTATATTGCCAATTTTGAAGAAGGTTCCATGAGGTGCTGAGGAGAATGTTTATTCCTTTGTGTTTTGGTGAAAAGTTCGGTAGGAGTCTGTTAGGTCTGTTTGATTCACGATATATGTTAGTTTCTTTGTTTCTCCAGATTGTTTTTGTCTCAATGATCTGTCCTTTGTGAAAGTGGAATGTTGAAGACTCCCATATTAATGTGTGGGGTTCAATGGGTGATTTTAGCTTTAGCAATGTTTCTTTTACAAATGTAGGGGCTCTTTTCTGTGTGGTATCAATGGTCTGAATTGAGATATCATTCGGTGGAATATTTCATTGACCAGTATAAAGTTTCCTGTCTCATCTCTTTTGACTAATTTTACTAGAACTTCTATTTTATTGTATATTAGAATGGCTACTCTAGCTTGCCTCTTAGATCTGTTTTCCTGTTATTTTTCTAATGAGAGACAGATTAGGAGTCAATATGGGTGGGAAGGGAAGTGGGGAGGATTTGGGATACATAAAGGGAGGGGAAAACGGATTCACATCATATCATGTGACAAAAGAGTCTATATTCAAAAAAAGGGAGAGAAATATTTTAAAAGAAGTAATTATTTTAAATAACATTTCTTTAAATAACATATTTTATGTTAAACAAAAGAAACATAGTCTTGAAAGATATAAAAATATATGTACTGAAGATATCAAACACAATCTACAGTCACATGCTGTATTAAACAAACAAGAGTTATTCTTGTCTTGGGATGATCATGAACATGATGTGCGATATCGAAACTTTAAATAAATCCTATATGATACTGAAAATGGTCTGAAAAATGGAAGTGCTGTTCAACACACTGTGTTCATGGTGAAATGAAACAATGTGTTAATATATGGGCAAGGTGATCTCTTCTGGGATCAATGCCTGCAACAGACCAGTCTCATTCCACTTTCATAGGTATTGCTGACTCCTGTAGATAGGTTAGAAAGTTGTCAGTACGCCTGTAATTACCTGTCTCATTGGAAATCTCGTTTTCTGCACAAGGAATGCAATCAAAGCAGCAGGTAGCCTTGCCTTCCTGGGCAGCTTTCCGGAATCCAAGTCCACAGCTCTCCCTGCACACTGACTGAGGAATCTAAGAGAAGTGAAAGCTGTTAGCAAATGTTTGCATTTTTGTGAAAAATCAGAGTAAATGAAGGTTTTCAGAGTGTAATTGAATATTGGTTTGGATAGGCTTACATATACAATTAAAATAATATGTTTTGGTATTGCTAATTTTGGCAGTTTGGGGCTTAGTTAACACACATGTATAAATACTAGTCCAATACATGAAGTCATTGTTAAGAATAGGTGGTTAAAATAGTGTTCTAGAAGGTCAATGTATAACTTCAGATTTAATCTATCTCTATGTTTATGGGCAGAATTAATGGAAAGTAGATAGAAGCTAAACAAACACATTTTTTGATCTCTGATTCTGGTCGGTGATCATGACATCATTACCTCCTCTTGCTCCTGAAACATTTTTTTCTACCATCTTATAGAGCATGGTCAGTGTCAGCCAAGACAAATCTGTCCTCCTGTGAGTGGCTTTTGCTGACTATTTACTCGAAGTAGAAAAGCAAGTATAACACGCACACACACACACACACACACACAGCATACACATGCACATGCACACTCATGTGTGCAAGTGCACACACACACACACACAAAACATACACATGCATATGCACGTGCACACACACACACATACACACACACACACAAATACCTCTGTCATGCCATCCTACCTTTTTAGAGGCTGACAAAATAGAAAATCTAACCTTACATTTCTCTGACATTTCTTAAAATTTGTAAACAAAAAAAAAACACTGATATGTATCAGTAACAATAACATAACGGACATTCAATGCATAAAAATATGTGTTCAAGGTAATGCCTGGACCACCTAAGAACCACTCCATGCAAGAGAGAACCCATGACACTACCGACAATGCTCTTCTGTAATTGCATACAGAAACTTAGGATGGCTGACACTGAGAGGATATGACTAGCAATAAACAGAAAAATAAACCGAGACTCACAACCAAACATTAGGCAAGCCAAAGGAGCCTTGTCAAAGAGTGGTGTGAGATAGAACAGTCAGGAGGGAAAAAACTCTACAAGAAGACCAATAGCCCCAAATAATCTGGGCCCAGATGGGCTTAAGGTGACTGAAGCAACAACAAAGGACCAGGCAAGGACTAGGCCTAAACTTTCTGTACTTATATAGGCATAGGAAGCTTAGACTCCATGTGAGTCCCCGACAAATGGGACGGGGGCTCTATCTGATGAGTTCTCAGTAGGATGCCTTTCAATCACTTCACTGTGATGTGGCTTTCTCACTAGGACACTGTGTAAGTGAGGTGTAGAGTCCTGCTAAGTGTTGTAACAGATCTCTAGGGTGTGGTTTTCCTTTTTGTGAGAGGCAGAGGAGGAACATTGGAAGATAATGGAAGGACAGAGGGGAGGGAAATAAAGAGAGGAATTAGCAGCTACACTTGAGATATAAAGTGAATACTTATATAAAATCGTAAAATAAAACAAAAGAAATATATTCATAGCAGCCTTATTCATAATAGCCAGATCATGGAAACAGCCTAAATGTCCCTCAGTAGAAGAATGGATAAAGAAACTGTGGTACATATACACTATGGAATACTACTCAGCTGTTAAAAACAAGGAATTCCCGAAATTTGTGGACAAATAGATTGAGCTAGAGATGATCATAATGAGTGAGTTAACCCAGAAGCAGAAAGACTCAAATGGTATATACTCACTTATATCTGCATACTAGCCCAATGGACATGTCCCATGAAAGCCTTCCCTTACCAGGAAACTGGGACCGAGGGGAGGACATCCTATTGGGACTCTAGATGAGAGAACAATGGGTGAGTAGCAATGTAGATGGATCCAGTGGGTTCTAGAAACCTACAAGTAGAACATTATGATAGGCAGATTTGGGTCATGGGGTCCCGTTCAAACTAAGGCCCTAAACAAAGACAATACAGGCGCTAAAATTTAAACCCCTACCCTGATCTAGCACATGGACAGGACAGTCTCCACACTTGAGTGGAGAGAGGGATTTGACTTTCTCAAGTACTCTGGTGCCTCACATCTGACTATGTCCCCTGGCGGGGGAGACCTAGTGGCACTCAGAGGAAGGACAGCAGGTCACTGAAAAGAGACTTGATACCCTATGAGCATATACAGAGGGAGGTAATCCCTCTGAGGAACAGTCATAGGGGAGGGGAATAAGGGGAAATGGGAGGGAGGGGAGAATGGGAGGATACAAGGGATGGGATAACCATAGAGATGTAACAAGAATAAATTAATTTAAAAAAATAAATAAAATAAAATAAAATAAATATGTGATCATCAATAAAATGTGAAAATAAACTTTTCCATTCATCAACCAGAGAATAAGATAATAGTGTGTGTTGTCTGTTTTTATGTGAAGACTTTATCTGTAGCTGAATATTGGCTGGTACTGAATGTGTGTCCAAAGATCATTACATCCTGAAAATTGTTTTTGTTTTTATGAACAGTCAAAGTATAGAAGTAAGCCTCTACACACCTCGGTAAACCTTGTAGGCCATTGAATCATCTGCTCAGATAAAGAGAGCTGTTGTCCAAGGGGAGCACCTGGAGAAAAACTTCCTACTTTCACATTTAATCCAAGACCCTTTGGGAAATCCCAAAAGTTATGGATGTCATACTGTGAATCTAAGTTTTTCCTCCCATCCATTACTATGTGACCTCGCACTTGATTGTTCAGTAGGGTGTTCTTGAGGAAAGGAAGGAACTGAAAGAGATGTAAGAACAGAGATGAGGTACAATGGGAATAATAAAAACATTTTTAAATAATACAAATAATCTAAATGTTTTTAGCCCGTTATAAAGAATACTCTCTCTAAAACAGGAATCCATGAGGCTGGTTAATGAAAATTCTTGGATTAAAATGCATTAAAACTTGAAAATCACTTTCTGTTCAATAGAAACCTTTGAACTAAACACAGCTAAGTCATCAAGACAGCAAGTGATCTGTATTCAGGTGATTCAACGTCCTTGGAAAAATAGCTACTCTTAGAAACATTTGGAACATTTTTAGGCCTTCCACTCTCCACATGAGGGTCCTGACATGTAATGTTAGCTTTAAAGTGATCCTTCATAACCCTGCTGTAGTGCTCAGAAGCTTATTTATCCTTAAGTTTCTACTGCTCCTAACTCTGCTCTGAAGAGTACATCCTTGCTTATTGACAAGAGATTCTAAAAGCTATGATGCCCAAAATGAATGCCTTAGGAAATAAAAAGATATGTAATAAGAGATCATATTGCTGTTATTACAATACATAAGAAAGGATATTACCTGCCAGGGGGAAAATTCCATTCCTGCCCCTTTAGAATTTGGTTGTATTTCTACTTGTTGAAGATTCATCTCATGGAGACTGTAGGCCACAGCATACACAGCATTATATATATTATAACCCTCTTCACTCATGGTTGTGTCAAAAAGGTGTCTGGGCAGTAACTCCAAAGAAGCATTGGGTTGGCAGTTCTCCAAAAGTTGACAATCAACCTCAGAAAATGAGCACTTGAAGAACAAATGCCAAAGCTTAGGAAGATAAATGTCTTCTGGGTACTTGTAGGGATTAACTGTTTGAACAAAATTTGTAAAGTCAACAATCTCTTTATGGTGGTGTGAAATGATGAGACTTCCATGAAACGAATCTAACATGAAATAATCATGATTGTTATCAACATCCCACTGAGAGTTCAAGATCCACACTTTCCATGTCACTAACAGTTGCAGAATGTGTCGCATTAGACCTTGTAAAGAAGCAACGTCTCCATAAATAACTATTACATTTGCTGATGATTCCTGAATATTCACTAGATTTTTCCATACTTCACTGGAAAATGAATTCCAGGTGCCAGGGATCATTTTCAAAAAGGCTATACAGATGTTCTTACTCTCCATAGTTTCTCTCAACCCAGAGAGAAACTGAGTCCCTCTGTGGTCATCTGGGAGAATCACACCAACCCAGGACCAGTTAAAATGAAGCATCAAAGAAACTATAGCAAGTGACAGAGATGTGTCTTTGGGGGCCATCTGGTAGAGGAATTTAAACTGATCAGGGTCATTTAAGACAGGATCAAATGGCCCAAAAGTGAGCTGTAGGAGAAAAATGGAAACAAGAGGAAGAGCATTGGCAGCACTGACATCAAACACAATATCAGTCCTGAATTTTAAAAAAAATGTAAACAGTCAAAATGAAGATGTTTTTCTCAATATTTAAAAATCAACACAATATAGAATTTTCCAAAATAAAGTTACTGACATACATCCAGTTTCAATGACCTAGATGGCCTTATCTACTTCTCCTTCCTATCTATTACAAGTACCAGAAATAAGAATCTATCAAGTACTGTCAGACTTTCCTTTGATAGATGATTTCTCCAATTGTCCCTATTAAACACTTTAAGACATCCAATAATATCAAAAAAGGATACTTGACTCCTATTTTCCACACCGATTGCTCACCTGAGGTACTTTGTAAAGTTGTAAGAGTTTCCCTATTTGTGCTGAAACTGTCATTGATGTTCCTGTGAGTGCAACAGGTGACATTTTCTTCCTTACACAGTTGTAATTTAGTAGGGGTACACTCATCCTTGTAAGCCAAAAAATGGGAGGAATGAGGATACTCATTTCATAAGGTGTACCATTGTAGAGATCAAAGCCCAGAGTTGTGTTGGGTAGAAGTTGAGGGTTTCTGTTGACCTCCTCAATGGCAAACACCAGGGACAGAACAAACCGGTAGTTCTTCAATTTATACCTGCACAGATTTCATAAAAGTATACAGGAGGAAGACAAAAACATGAACCTTAACATTGGTGAAATGACTATTATAATTCAAGTGGCAATGTTCCTGTAATATAATTATTTTAACATCATCTCAGGAATGACTTGCATAAGCATGGACCTTTTAAGTAGATATGATTAATTGTTAGCACTATTTAATTATGGTCTGAGCCACTGCACTCAGCTGGTAGGCAACTCCTGATCTCTCTAATAATAACATGTTGGGGAAAGAACACGCATTCTGTAGGATGCCAAAAGTCCGCTACCCAAAGAACAGCATTTCATTTTAATGTCAGGTGTGCTGTTCATAAAACAGTTTCCTTAATGTTACATGTATTAAATTGTTCTTCAACTGGATATAAAATGCTTCATAGTAAAACTTCTATAGGATTTTAAGGGAAAAGCAAGGTAATTATTTTTTATTTTAGAAAGATCTATAGAGAAAGAAATTAATTCTACATTAAGCATACTCGAAAACAATAAAAAAAAACTATATATTTAAATATACAATCTTTCTGCTGTGTTCTGAACTTTTAGTCACATTGTTTTTTATTATGGTTTGCTTTGTTTTTTCTTCATTAATTATATGCATCTCTAATTCTTTGTGCTTTCTGACTTATTTTAAAAAAACTTTTTTCCCTTTGAGTAACGTGCTGTGACATATCTGGGATGCATGCTAGCTCAAACAACATTATATTGTTTCCTACCCTCCTCTATGTCCCTTCTCGTGGAAGCTACTGAGGCTTTCAGTTTGCATGCTCTGAGCTTGGGTTTCTTTGGACCTTAACGGATTTGTCTAGGAACTTCACATGGTATAAAACAAAAGATGCTGCATATGTCATAATTGAAAGCTAATAAGTAAGGAAGCAATTGTACTGAGCAGAGTAAAATCATGAAAAACACAAAATGTAGGACCAGTCAGACAGGCTACAAAGACTGAAATAGGAATGCAGAGAGTAGCAATACAAATATCTTAAGTAAAAATCTGTTGTAAAGAAGTCTCAAATCAAGAAAACGTGGCTGCAGAATTAATCAGATGAGAAGTCTGTACACCTTTGTGAACTTGTGTACATTTAGAATAACCATCTGAGTCACATTAAGAAAGCCAAATTCTCTCTCTCTCTCTCTCTCTCTCTCTCTCTCTCTCTCTCTCTCTCTCTCTCTCTCTCTCTCTCTCTCTCTCTCTGTGTGTGTGTGTGTGTGTGTGTGTGTGTGTGTGTGTACTTCATATTCATTCTCTAGCATATATATGAGGAAGGGACAAGATTGGATCCTGCAGAACTTGAGGGTAAGATTCCATTACTCTGGATATTACAAACTTGATTTATAAAACATGGAGAACTAAGCTGTTACTCATCTGGATGCCTGATATTTCCTGTCTACATCTCATAGTTCTGAAAGGAGATGGTTGGCATAGTGAGGGAACTTGGGAAGAAAGGGTTTATTTCGTGTCTTTATTATGGTTAAATTTGTCATAAAATACTGTGAAAAAAAAGAAAATGATGAGGAAAATGTTTATTAGGCTTATGCGTCCACATCATAGTCCATCTCTGAAAGAAGTAAGTACAGGAATTTAAACAGGGCAAAAATACAGAAGTGGGGGGTAATGTATTTTATGTCCATAAGCAAAATAACACAAATTTGCAGGTATAAACTGACAAAAATGTTTCATATTAAGAGATTGTTAATCTCTCATAGTAAAAATACTGTTTTCCTTTCATGAACTACTTAGATATTATTTTGGCTATAGAAAATACTTATAGAACACAATCATTTCATTCATCAAGGACAAGAAAGACATTTATCACTCATAAGAAACTGAAAGTGTGATCTTTTCACATATGGGCTTGTTCCTTGATATAAAGAAAATACAGATGGACATCGGTGCCTGAGCTGCTGAGAGTAAAGAGCAAGGAAAAGGAGAGTAACTGAGACATCGGCTATGATGAACTAAAAGGGGCTCCACCCAGCATCCAAAGTTCCCACTCTGTTAAGCCTATGAGACAAATTTGTGATCTTATTTGAAATAAAATATGATCCTCAAGAAATACAATCTGCCTTGAATTACTGCACTGAAATATAGACTACTGCATCTACATATAAAATTTTGTATTTTTGGATATCTATACAATGCTAGTTTCAAATTATTACTTAATTAACAATAGGATTATATGTGTTGTCATCCTCAAATATCTTATTTTCTTCTACATCTAAACATATTCTTCCACCACAGTTCCTGAATTTTCACTTTACACCCCACCAGGTTATAAAAAAAGTACACGGTAATGTCAGTTAGAGAACGATTCACTTTCATAACTATATTGCCCTACTATATTTCTACCAAATTTTCATGTGTTAATATATTTTCACATTCTATTGCTTTATCTCAGGGACTATTTAATTGACCCTTAGATATTTGGGATGTCACTATTGGACCAGAACACTTTATTTCCTCTATAAAGAGACATGTTTGAACATTTGTTATTAATTTGTCTAAGACAATCAGGCTTTTCTGATGGTATTCTTTAACCTTGCATATTCCAGAAAAGCTAACAACCGGTCTAAAACGTCCACTTTCACATAACAGGCATATTATATTGTGCATCCATATAAATAAGGAAAAACAATGAAACTTGTAAATATTTATAAAATCTATCTGACAATAAACAGGGATTAGCACAGAAATACTGAGATGCAAATAAATGAGATAGATAGAAAAATATATGTGTAAATATGAAAGTGCTCCCAAAATTTAATGGTAATAGACCTATTGTGACATCAGCTGTATGTAACATAACTAGTATTCTTCACTTTAGCACCATCCAAGGCACTTAGAAGACTTTTGGTTCAGTGGCATCATATCTTCTGACAAGAGCACTTGGACTTGAAGAAAGCCCCAGAAGTATCATTAACTTATCCATACTCTGAAATAATAACACTGAAAATATTCAAAATACCTGGCATTAGAAGCATGACAAATGAAGATCGCCATCTTCCAATAACGTATGGGGAACGCAAAATAAATAACATCAAAATGATCAGGTTTCCTTTGAAGAGGACACACTTGATAATATACTTGAATATATTTGAGAATGGAAAGTGACTGTGGAAAGCAGTTTTAATTGTTATATCATTGAAGTTAGAAGAATTCTGAACCACTACAATGATAATTGTACTTACTGTATAAGAACATCATGGAAATAGTGTGTTGCCGTAAGAACAAGAACGTTTTTGCTTGTATAGTATGTATGAAGAGGGAAAAATGCACCAACTGTCACATCTCCTTCACGGTGAAACTCTTCCTTTATTGTTACATAGCAGTCATTGTCAGTAAAGGCACCAACAAAATCAGGAACACATAGAAGCCCAAAGGTCAAAATCCAGAACATCCTATCAACACAAGTTTATGCCCAGCCATGAAAATGGTGTTTTACAGTTATCTTTATAAAACTGTGTTTGTTTGGGTAGATACAGATCTAACAATGCCCAGCAGTAATGTACTCAGCCCAAGGACTTGTAAACATGTGTGTGCCTCAACTTTGTTAATGAGTGCAGCAGTTACGATAATCACACCAAGTACTTCCTGGCACTTCCTCCACTTTCATGGAGAGTTCAGAAACTCTTTGTTCCCTTAGGCTCTGCATCTGAGGCCCTGTGTTCTGCCTAAAAACAAGTTGGAAAATATGTTTTGAATCTTCTTCTCTAGGCACAGGCACCATTATTTCAGCAAAGGAGATGGATAACAAGAACTCAGGGATCAACATTCTGATTGGCCTATTTTGAAGTAAGAAACTTTTCACAACTTTGGCTGATGAAAACATTCTACTTGAGAGGTTTCGATGGTAGGTGAATTGGGGGAAGAGCTGAAAGTACCCATGCCATGCATACACAGGAAAAATAAGGTGGAACATGCTTTACCAAACCAAGTCAATCGGTGGAATCAACTCTTCCTACTGACTCTGAGTGTTTCTGAATTTTTATATGATACATAAATCTGTATCTTCAAAATATTATGATGTCTTCACCCAACACAGTCAGCTTATTTCCCATTTTTGAAATCCAATAGTCCTGATGCATTCCTCATTTACTTAATTACAGAGTAAATATCAATTCCCCTCTTTATAGTTTGAGATTTAAACTTCTCCACTTCTACTCTTTGCTTTTACTCTCTATTAGTCTTTGTGTAGACATGATTTTGTGATCCATCCCTGCAGCTAGAACAGTCCTTTCTTCTAATGTACTGAAGGAAGTTATGCTGAGCAATGATCTACATCCTACCCATGAGAGGTTTAGGTCAATGAAGGTACTGTGTACTGTGATATGGTAATGAAATGATGACCCCTAAAATAAATAGACTCCACTAAGTAAGGATGGCAGAGTAGAATGAACAAACATTCAAGTGAAACAACAATAAAATCATCATGATAAGATGTGCTAAAGGGGCAGACTGTGGCTTGGTGGGACTTTTTTTGTTCAGATTAACAAGATGCAATGAGCACATAGTAGCCAGAGACTGTCTATTGTAAGACTGTAGACAATGAACAGGCACAGTGAAACCTGATTCGCAGTCATTCAGAGGTCAGTGTAATTATTGGAAATAGGGAAAATCTGAACGTCAATCAACTAAACGCGGTTTCTTCCTTAGACAAAAAGTACTAATTCTGTAGAATAGGAAGTTTGTTGAAAAATTCCTCCAGAAGATTCTTTGATTCAGGTTAACAATGAGATTTAAACACATACAACTGGGGACTGTCCAGGAAGGAGGACTGGACATTTATTATATATTGTTGTTCTTGAATTTTTCAGACAAAAAAATCATTGTTACAATGTCCAAAGTGATGGATTCTGAAAATGTAATCTATTGCTGATACAGGACACCATAGTCCAAGAAAAACATAAGAGACAGCAAATTAGGTTCCCACAATATATGAGGATAATCATTGAAGAAAATAAATTACTTAGTAAACAGATGGAATTGACTGTGAAAAATGTGTTTCTCCCCGCTTTTAAGGTATAACTGAGTAACCCTGAGTCCCATGGTCTCATCTGTTGCTATGAGAGCCAACTATGTTAAAACTATAATTACTTTCACTCTGTCATTTTGAGAGTTATGAGAATAAAGTTAATTTTTTAAAACTATACTTCCTTTCAACCTATATTACAATGGGTCTCACTCAAACCTTATGCAACCACAGACCCTGCAGCAACGTTAACTGGCAGAACCAAGCGATCTGTAGGCATCACAAATGACCCAAGGTCACATATACATACATAAAAATTGCCACCCTACCAAAAGCAGTCTGTAGATTCAATGCAATTAACATCAGCATCAAACACAGTTTTTTACATAACTTGAAAGAAAAAAATCTCAACTTTACATTGAAATGTGAAAATCTCAGGATAGCTAAAGCAATTCTTTACAAGAAAAGTATTTCTGCGATGTTATCATCTCAGAGATGACTCAGTTTCCTTTGAGTAGAGAGTTGTTCAGGTTCAAGGTGTATTTCGGCTTTTTGTTATTTCTGTTATCATTTAAGTCCAGCTTTAGTTCAGGGTGATATGATAAGGGATTATTTCAATTTTCTCTTATCTGTTTAGGCTTGATATGTGACCAATTATAGTGCCAAATTTGAAGAAGGTTCCATGAGGTGCTGAGGAGAATGTATATTCTTTTGTGTTTTGGTGAAAAGTTCTGTAGGTGTCTGTTAGATCCGTTTGATTCACGATACCCGTTAGTTTCATTATTTCTCCAGATTGTTTTTGTCTCAATGATCTGTCCTTTGTGAAAGTGGAATGTTGAAGTCTCCCATACTAATGTCTGGGCTACAATGGGTGATTTTAGCTTTAGTAATGTTTCTTTTACAAATGTAGGTGCTCTTTTCTTTGGGGTGTCGATGTTCAGAATAGGGATGGCATTTGGTGGGATTTTTCATTGGCCAGTATAAAGTTTCCTATCTCATCTCTTTTGATTAATTTTAGTTGTACTTCTATTTTATTGTACATTAGAATGGCTACTCTAGCTTGCCTCTAGGATCTGTTTTCCTGTTATTTTTCTAATGAGAGACAGATTACAAATCAATATGGGTCGGAGAGGATGCGGGCAGGATTTGGGATATATAAAGGGATTCAGATTATATCATGTGATAAAAGAGTCTATATTCAAAAAAGGAAGAGAATATTTAAAAGAAGTAATTATTTTAAATAACATTTCTTTAAATAATATATTTTCTGTTAAACAAAGAAACATAGTCATTAAAGATATAAAAATATATGTACTGAAGATATCAAACACAATCTACAGTTATAAGCTATATTAAACAAACAAAAGACAACCATGTCTTCAAAATGATTATAAACATGATGTGAGATATCTAAACTTTAAATAAATCCTATATGTGACTGAGCATGGTCTGGAGAAAAGAAGTGGTGTTCAACACACTGTGTTCATGATGAAATGAAAAAGTCTGTTAATTTATGGGCAAGGTGGTCTCTTCTGGGATCAATGCCAGCAACAGACCGACACTGTAACTCTTATCCCTCCAGTCTCATTCGATTTTCTTAGGTATTGCTGACTCCTGTAGATAGGTTAGCAACTTGGCTGTATTCCTGTATTTACCTGTCTCATTGGAAATCTCATTTTCTGCACAAGGAATGCAATCAAAGCAGCAGGCAACCTTGCCTTCTTGAGCAGCTTTCCGGAATCCAAGTCTACAGCTCTCACAGCACAACGACAGAGGAATCAAAGAGAAGTGAAAGATGTTAGCAAATGTTTGCATTTTTGTGAAAAACCATTGATGGAGAAAAAAAACTTCGATGACAAAAACAAATTCAAACAGTACCTTTCCACAAATCTGGCTTTCCAAAGTACTAGAAGGAAAACTCCATCCCAAAGGGTCAACATACAACCAAAACCACTCAGGAAATATATAACTATACCATGGCAAAAACATAACTACACAAACACCTTATTGGAAACAACATCAAAATTAAGACTCTTAACAGTCACTGGGTATTAATATCTCTCAACATCCATGGTATCAATTCTCCAATAAAAAGACACAGACTAACTGAATGGGTGCATAAACAAGATCCAACATTCTTCTGCATTCAAGAAACACATCTCACCCATAACGATAGGCATTACCTCAGGATAATGGTTGAGAAAAAATATTCCAAGAAAATGGTAACAACAAGCAAGCAGGCGTAGCCATTTTAATATCAAACAAAATAGACTTTCAACCAAAATTAATCAAAAGGGACGCAGAAGGACACGTCATACTCATCAAAGGTAAAGTCAACCAAGATGACATCACAATTCTGAACATCTATGCTCCCAATACAAGGGCAACCACATTTGTAAAAGATCTGCTAAAAAAATTTAAACCACACATCAATCCCCACACAATAATAGTGGGAGACTTCAACACCCCACTCTCACTGAAGGATGAGTCATTGAAACAGAAACTAAGCCGAGAAATAACACCATTAACCAATGCCATGGGTCAAATGGATCTAACAGATATCTATAGACCCTATCACCCAAACAAGAAAGAATATACCTTCTTCTCGGTACCCCATGGAACCTTCTCCAATATTGATCACATCGTAGGTCACAAAGCAGGCCTCAACAGATACAAGAGGATTCAAATAATACCTTCTATCCCATCAGATCATCATGTTCTTAGGCTGCAATTCAACAACAGCAGAAACAACAAAAAGCCTACACGTACGTGGAAACTAAACAACTCACTGCTAAATGACACATGGGTCAGGGAAGAAATAAAGAAAGAAATCAAGGAGTTTCTGAAATTCATGAAAATGTAGGAAAAAATCCCCAAATTTGTGGGAAACATTGAAAGCAGTGCTAAGAGGAAAATTCATACCACTAAGTGCCTTTAAAAAGAAATTGGAAACATCGCACATAAGCATCTTAAAGACACAACTGGAAACCCTAGTAAAAAAAAAGAAGCAGAAACATCCAAAGGGAGTAGATACCTGGAAATAATCAAACTTAGGGCTGAAATTAACAAATTAGAAACTAAGAAAACAGTCCAAAGAATCAACAAAACCAAGAGCTGGTTCCTTGAGAACATCAACAAGATAGACAGACCATTAGCCAAAGTAACTAAAAGGCAGAGAGACAGTACTGAAATCAACAAAATCAGAAATGAAAAGGGAGACATAACAACAGACAGTGAAGAAATACAAAGAATCATAAGATCCTACTTTGAATGCCACATAATTTGAAAATCTAAGGGAAATGGACGATTTTCTTGATCAATTTCACTTGCCAAAGTTGAGTGAAGAACAGATAAACAAGCCAAATAGTCCCATTTCCCCTACAGAAATAGAAGCAATCATTGATAGTCTCCCAAACAAAAAAAGCCTAGGGCCAGATGGTTTCAGTGGAGAATTCTACAAGACCTTCAAGGGCGAGCTAATACCGATACTCTTCAAGCTACTCCAAAAGAAAGAAATGGATGGGACATTACCAAATTCATTCTATAAGGCCATAGTCACATTGATACCTGAACCTCACAAAGATTCAACAAAGAAAGA
Source organism: Acomys percivali (assembly GCA_907169655.1). NCBI lineage: Eukaryota > Metazoa > Chordata > Mammalia > Rodentia > Muridae > Acomys > Acomys percivali. The sequence continues at coordinate 51,126 of CAJRSG010000296.1, forward strand.
GAATTTCAGACCAATTTCTCTTATGACCATCGATGCAAAAATACTAAATAAAATTCTTGCAAAATGAATACAAGAACACATAAAGGATATCAATCATCATGACCAAGTAGGCTTCATTCCAGGCATGCAGGAATGGTTTAATATACGGAAATCCATTAATGTAATCCACCATATAAAAAAAAACGGAAAATAAAAAACCACATGATCATCTCTTTAGATGCAGAGAAAGCATTTGATAAAATCCAACACCCATTCATGATTAAAGTTTTAGAGAGATCGGGGTATACAAGGCACTTTCCTCAACATAATAAAGGCTATATACAGCAAGCCAATAGCCATAATCAAAGTAAATGGTGAGATACACAAAGAAATTCTTCTAAAATCGGGAACAAGGCATGGCTGTCCACTCTCTCCATATCTCTTCAATATAGTACTCGAAGTTCTAGCCTGAACAATAAGACAACAAAAGGAGATCGAGGGTATCCAAATGGGAAAAGAGGAAATCAAATAATCCCTATTTGCAGATGATATGATAGTGTACATAAGTGACCCTCAAAATTCCACCAGAGAACTCCTAGAGCTGAGAAACACCTTCAGCAATTTGTCTGCATACAAAATTAACTCAAAAAAGTCTGTAGCCTTCCTATACACAAATGACAAGCTTGCAGAGGAAGAAATTAGGAAAGCCACACCCTTCACATTAGCCACAAGCAATATAAAATATTAGGAATTACTCTAACTAAGCAAGTGAAAGACTTGTTTGAAAAAATTTCAAAACTCTGAAGAAAGAGATTGAAGATGACATGAGAAGATGGAAGGATCTTCCTTGCTCATGGATTGGGAGAATTAACATAGAAAAATGGCCATCCTACCAAAAGCAATCTACATATTCAATGCAATCCCTAACAAAATAACCCACATAATTTTTTGAACACATTAAAACTTTAATTCTGAACTTCATATGGAAAAACAATAAACCTAGAATAGCGAAAACGATCTTGTACAATAAAAGGTGCTCCGGAGGAATCACCATACCTGATCTCAAACTGTATTATAAAGAAATAGTAATTAAAACAGCATGGTAGTGGCACAGCAACAGGCTGGTTGATCAGTGGAATCGAATTGAAGACCCAGATATGAATCCACATGTATATGGTCACTTGATTTTTTACACAGAAGCCAAACCATTCAATGGAAAAAGGATAGCATCTTCAACAAATGGTGCTGGTCTAACTGGATGTCTCTGTGTAAAAAAATGCAACTGGACCCATATTTGTCACCTTGGACAAAACTCAAATCCAAGTGGATTAAAGACGCTAACATAAAACCAGAGACACTAAGTCACTTGGAAGAAAAAGTAGGGAAGAGCCTGGAACATATTGGCACAGGAGACAACTTCCTGAACAGAACACCAACCGCCCAGGCCTTACTGTCAACAATTAATAAATGGGACCTCATGAGGCTGAGAAGCTTCTGTAAGGCTGGAGACACTGTCAAGGGAACAAAGTGACAGCCTACAGACTGGGAAAAGATCTTCACCAACCCTTCATCTGACAAAGGTCTAATATCCAAAATATATAAAGAACTCAAGAAATTAAACAACACCAAACCAAATAACCCAATTGAGAAATGGGGCTTGGAACTAAACAGAGAATTCTCAACAGAAGAATATCAAATGGCTGAGAAAAACTTAAAGAAATGCTCATCCTCATTAGTCATCAGGGAAATGCAAATCAAAACAACTCTGAGATTCCATCTTACACCCATCACAATGGCTAAGACCAAAAACTCAAGCGACACAACATGCAGGCAAGGATGTGGAGAGAGAGGAACACTCCTTCATTGGTGGTGGGAATGCAAACTAGTACAGCCACTACGGAAATCTATCTGGTGCTATCTCAGAAAACTGGGAATAGGGCTTCCTCAAGACCCAGCTATTCCATGCCTGGGAATATACCCAGAAGATGCTCCAGCACACAACAAGAAAATTTGCTCAACCATGTTCATAGCAGCCTTATTCATAATAGCCAGATCATGGAAACAGCCTAAATGTCCCTCAGTAGAAGAATGGATAAATAAACTGCGGTATATATACACTATGGAATACTACTCAGCTATTAAAAACAAGGAATTCCCGAAATTTGTGGATAAATGGATTGAGCTAGAAATGATCATAATGAGTGAGTTAACCCAGAAGCAGAAAGACTCAAATGGTACATACAAACTTGTACCTGCATACTAATCCAAGGGGCATGTCCCACAAACGCCTTCACTTACCAGGAAACAGGGACAGAGGGGAGGACATCCTATTGGGACTCTAGATGAGAGAATCATGGGAGAATAACAAAGTAGAAGGATCCAGTGGGTCCTCGAAACCTACAAGTAGAACATTATGATAGGCAGATTTGGGCCCAGGGGTCCTGCTCAAACTAGGGCACCAGCCAAGGACAATAGATGTGGTAAACTTTAAACCCCTACCCATATCTAGCTAAGGGTCAGAACAGTCTCCACACTTGAGTAGAGTGTAGGATGTGACTTTTTCACGTATTCTGGTGCCTCACATTTGACTATGTCTCCTGGAGGGGGAGACCTGGTGGCACTCAGAGGAAGGTCAGCAGGTCACTGAGAAGGACTTGATACCCTATGAGCATATACAGGGGGAGGTAATCCCTCTCAGGAACAGTCATAGGGGAGGTGAATAAGAGGAAAATAGGTGGGAGGGAGGAATGGGAGGATACAAAGGATGGGATAACCATTGACATGTAAAAAGATTAAATTAATAAAATATATGTGTTCAAGGTAATGCCTGGACCACCTAAGAACCACTCCATGGAAGAGAGAACCCATGACACTACCGACAATGCTCTTCTGTAATTGCATACAGAAACCTAGCATGGCTGACACTGAGAGGATCTGACTAGCAATAGACAGAAAAATAAACCGAGACTCACAACCAAACATTAGGCGAGCAGAGGGAGCCCTGTCAAAGAGTGATGTGAGATAAAACAGTCAGGAGGGGAAAAGAACTCTACAAGAAGACCAATAGCCCCAAATAATCTGGGCCCAGATGGGCTAAAGGAGACTGAAGCAACAACAAAGGACGAGGCATGGACTACACCTAAACTATTTATACTTATATAGGCATAGGAAGCTTAGACTCCATGTGAGTCCCCGACAAATGGGACGGGGGCTGTATCTGATAAGTTCTCAGTTGGATGCCTTTAAATCACTTCACTGTGATGTGGCTTTCTCACTGGGACACTGTGTAAGTGGATGAGTAGAGTCCTGCTAAATGTTGTAACAGATCTCTAGGGTGCGGTTTTCCCTTTTCTGAGGGGCAGAGGAGGGAGATTGGAAGATGATGGGAGAACAGAGGGGATGGAAGTAAAGAGAGGAATTAGCAGCTATAATTGAGATATAAAGTGAATAATTAAGTAAAATTTGAAAACAAAACAAAAGAAATACGTGATCACCAACAAAATGTGAAAATAAACTTTTCCATTCATCAACCAGAGAATAAGAAAATAGTGTGTGTTGTCTGTTTTTATGTGAAGATTTTATCTGTAGCTGAATATTGGCTGGTACTGAATGTGTGTCCAAGGATCACTACATACTGAAAATTGCTTTTGCTTTTATGAACAGTCAAAGTATAGAAGTAAGCCTCTACATACCTCTGTAAACCTTGTAGGCCATTGAATTATCTGCTCAGATAAAGAGAGCTGTTTTCCGAGGGGAGCACCTGGAGAAAAAGTTCCTACTTTCACATTTAATCCAAGACCCTTTGGGAAGTCCCAAAAGTTGAGGATGTCATACTGTAAATCTAAGTTTTTCCTCCCGTCCATTACTATGTGATCTCTCACGTGATTGTTCAGTAGGGTGTTCTTGAAGAAAGGAAGGAACTGAAAGAGATGTAGGAACAGACGTTGAAGTACAACAGGAATAATAAAAACATTTTTAACAATACAAAGAATCTAAATGTTTTTAGCCCATTATAATGAATACCTTCTCTAAAAGAGGAATCAATGAGGCTTATTAAATGAAAGATTCTTGGATTAAAATGCATTGAAATTTGAAAATCACATTCTGTTCAAGATAAATCATTGAACTAAATACAGCTAAGTCATCAAGAGAGCAAGTGATCTGGATTCAGCTGATTCAAAGTCCTTGGAAAACTAGCGACTCTTAGAAACATTGGAATATATTTAGGCCTTCGACTCTCCACATGAGGGTCCTGAACTGTAATGTTAACTTTAAAGTGACCCTTCTTACATTATGATAGGCATATTTGGGCCAAGGGGTCCCACTCAAACTAAGGCTCCAGCCAAGGACAATACAGGCGGTACACTTTAAACCCCTATCCAGATCTAGCCAATGGACAGAACAGTCTCCACACTTGAGTGGAGAGTGGGATATGACTTTCTCACGTACTCGGGTGCCTCACATTTGACCATGTCCCCTGGAGGGAGAGACCTGGTGGCACTCAGAGGAAGGTCAGCAGGTCACCGATAGAGACTTCATACCCTATGAGCACATACAGGCGGAGGTAATCCCTCTCAGGAACAGTCATAGGGGAGGTGAATAAGGGGAAAATGGAAGGGAGGGAAGAATGGGAGGATACAAGGGATGGGATAACCATTGAGATGTATCAAGAATAAATTAATTAATAAGAAACTAAATGGGAAAGTAAATAAATAAATAAATAAATAAATAAATAAATAAATAAATAAATAAATAAATAAAGTGATCCTTCGTAACCCTGCAGTAGTGCTTAAGCATTTTTACCCTTAAGTATCTACTGCTCCTACCTCTGCTCTGAAAAATACATCCTTGCGTATTGGCAAGAGATTCTAAAAGCTATGATGCCCAAAATGAATGCCTTAGAAACTAAAAAGATATATAATAAGATATCATATTGCTGATATTACAATACATAAGAAAGGATATTGCCTGCCAGGGGGAAAATTCCATTCCTTCTCCTTTAGAATTTGGTTGTATCTCTACTTGTTGAAGATTCATCTCATGGAGACTGTAAGCCACAGCATACACAGCATTATATATATTATAACCCTCTTCGCTCATGGTTGTGTCAAAAAGGTGTCTGGGCAGTAACTCCAAAGAAGCATTGGGTTGGCAGTTCTCCAAAAGTTGACAATCAACCTCAGAAAATGAGCACTTGAAGAACAAATGCCAAAATTTAGGAAGATAAAAGTCTTCTGGGTACTTGTAGGGATTAACTGTTTGAACAAAATTTGTAAAGTCAACCATTTCGTTAAGGTGGTGTGAAAACACGAGCCTTCCATGAAACGAATCTAACATGAAATAATCATAATTGATATCAACATCCCACCAAGAGTTCAAGATCCAGACTTTCCATGTTACTAACAGTTGAAGAATGTGTCGCATTAAACCTTGTAAAGAAGCAACGTCCCCATAAATAACTATTACATTTGCTGTTGATTCCTGAATATTCACCAGATTTTTCCATACTTCACTGGAAAATGAATTCCAGGTGCCAGGGATCATTTTCAAAAAGGCTATGCAGATGTCCTTACTCTCCATGGCTTCTCTCAACCCAGAGAGAAACTGAGTCCCTCTGTGGTCATCTGGGAGAATCACACCAACCCAGGACCAGTTAAAATGAAGCATCAAAAAAACTATAGCAAGTGACAGAGATGTGTCTTTGGGGGCCATCTGGTAGAGGAATTTAAGACAGGATCAAATGGCCCAAAAGTGAGCTGTAGGGGAAAGATGGAAACAAGAGGAAGAGCATTAGCAGCACTGGCATCAAACACAATATCAATCCTGAATAACGAAAAAACGTAAACAGTCAGGATGAAGATATTTTTCTCATATTTTAAAAATCAACACAATATAGAGTTTTCCAAAATAAAATTACTGACATACATCCAGTTTCAGCGACCTAGATGGCATCATCTACTTCTCCTTCCTATCTATTACAAGTACCAGAAATAAGAATCTATCAAGTACTTTCAGACTTTCCTTTGATAGATGATTTCTCCAGTTGTCCATATTTAACATTTTAAGACATCCAGTAATGTCAAAAAAGAATACTTGACTTCTAATTTATAAACCCGATTCCTCACCTGAGGTACTTTGTAAAGTTGTAACAGTTTCCCTATTTGTGCTGACACTGTCATTGATGTTCCTGTGAGTGCAGCAGGTGACATTCTCTTCCTTACACTGTTGTAATTTAGTAGGGGTATCCTCATCCTTGTAAGCCAAAAAATGGGAGAAATAAAGATACTCATTTCATAAGGTGTACCATTGTAGAGATCAATGCCCAGAGTTGTGTTGGGTAGAAGATGAGGGTTTCTGTTGACCTCCTCACATGGCAAACACCAGCGCCAGAACAAACGGTAGTTCTTCAAATTATACCTGCACAGGTTTCATAAAAGTATACAGGAGGAAGACAAAAACATGAACCTTAACATTGGTGAAATGGCTATTATAATTCAAGTGCCAATGTTCCTAAATATAATTATTTTAACATCGTCTCATGAATGACTTGATTTAGCATGGACATTTTAAGTAGATATGATAAATTATTGTCACTAATTAATTATAGTCTGAGTCACTGCACTCAGCTGGTAGGCAACTCTTGATCTTTCTAATAATAAAGTGTTGGGGAAAGAACATGCACTCTGTGGGATGCCAAAAGACCCCTATACAAAGAATAGCATTTCATTTTAGGGTCAGGTGAGCTGTTCACAAGTTTCCTTAAAGTTACATGTATTAAATTGTTCTTCAACTGGATATAAAATGTTTCATAGTAAAACTTCTACAGGATTTTATAAAAAAGCAATGTATTAATATTATATTTTATAAAGATCTATAGAGAAAGAAATTAATTCTACATTTAGCATACTAGAAAACAATACAAAAATTTATCTTTAAATATAGAATTTTTCTGCTGTGTTCTGAACTTTAAGTCACATTGTTTTTTATTATGGTTTGCTTTGTTTTTCTTCATTAATTATTTGCATCTCTAATTCTTTGTGCTTTCTGACTCATATTTAAAAACTTTTTTCCCTATGAGTAAATGGTGCTATGACATATCTGACATGAATGCTGGCTCAAACAACATTATATTGTTTCCTTCCCTCCTCCATACTCCTTATGATGGAAGATACTGAGGTTTTCAATTTGCATGATATGAGTTTGAGTTTCTTCTGACCTTAACGGATTTGTCTAGAAACTTCACATGATATAAAACAAAAGATGCTGCATATGTCATAATTGAAAGCTAATTAGTAGGATGCAATTGTACTGAGCAGAGTGAAATCATGAAAAAACACAAAATGTAGAAGCAGTCTGACAGGCTACAAAGACTAACATAGGAATGCAGAGAGTAGCAATACAAATATCTTAAGTAAAAATCTAGTATAAAGAACTCTCAAATCAAAAATACATGGCTGCAAAATTAATGAGACGAGAAGTCTGTACACCTTTGTGTACTTGTGTACATTTAGAATAACCATCTGAGTCACATTAAGAAAGCCAAATGCTGTGTGGGGTGTGTGTGTGTGTGTGTGTGTGTGTGTGTGTGTGTGTGTGTGTGTG